>JAOEHY010031084.1:52760-76623 GCA_025447955.1 Psilopsiagon aurifrons
AATTACTTGAGCTTTCCCTTCTGCTCTTGCATGAAGCAGATGAGGTCTCTGGCCTCATGACAACCCCTTAATCATAATTAAATTGTAGCTTTTCTGTAAACCTTCCCTGTAGACATAGCACTGGGTGATCTGAAAGGAAACCTTGTGATTTACAGGGTTTCCTGTGTTTGCAGATCAGAATTTGCAAAGCAAAAATATACACAAAAAAAATCCTTGCCAGTTACCTAATGTGCACACTCAAGTGCTCCCACTTGAGTTCAACACAACAGGGAGCATTGGCATCCCTCCCACTTTAGTAATGCTCATGGCATTCCCTGAGCTTACAAAGGTGTGGCAAAGCTCTTGCCTGTGGGACACAAGGAGCTCCAGCTGTGCCAGGACAGGTTTTATCACAGAAGCACGCAGGTAAGATTGGAACCATGTGCAGAGGAAGGTATCAATCAGGAGACTCTGCTTTCTTACTCGAAAAGGAAAGGATTCCCGTATGGCCTGGCCTTTTCCAGGACGGTGTGGGTTTGCAAGCATTTTATGTTAATCGCCACCTAATGACAGCCTGGATTCCTTGCGAGAGGGGAGACCCAGAGCTGCAGAGGGGGAAAGTCCCAATCAAAACAAAGCAATTTACATTCCACAGATGGCTTTATCAATGCTTTTTAATTAGGCTCTGGTGACCTCTAGAGGCCTTTAGCCCGAAGCACCTGATTCCTGAAGATCTTTCCTGTTCCATAACAACGAGCGCGACAAGAGTTCTGCTTTATTTTAGTTTCAAGTCAAGATTAATTTTAGCCTTAGTGGGGAAGGTATTGGAGAATAGTAATTGACGGTTGTTCTTTTCCTCCCACTAAACGTTGTAATAATAATTCTCTTTGTGCAGCAACCTCAAAGCCTGCACAGTAATTGTGGTACATATTCCCGAGATTCCTATTATGCAAGATACTTGCTTTGTCCATTGTCAAATAAGTGAGGAACTATTTCTCTTTTCTTCATTATCTCAAATGATATATCCAACTATCCATTGGATCTGGAAAAAATGCCCACCTGTCTGGTGAGATAATCCAGTTGCTTATGTGTATGTAAATTACATGTGCTTAAGATACAGGCATTACACATGTGTTAAGATGCCTTTGCAGAACACAGCCTTTGTGTACCAGCCCTTGCAAGGGAGTGCTCAAATACTGTGCTAGTCCTCTCAAACTGGACTATGACCATGGTTTCTGAAAATTGTTTTCACTGCAAACCCACCAGATTTGAGGCCAAGCAACACTGTATGCTGGAAAATTACCTTCCATCTGTATTGTAAAACAACAATAAAATTGCCCAGAGAGAAAAGCAATGCAAAGAGCTGTCAAAGAAAAAGAATGTGTTGTTTCAGTTACACGTCTGGACCAGCTTTTTTTCTTAATGAGATAAATAATAGGGGCAGCCAATGGAGAAGGGGAGAAATCTACTGAGCTAATTTTCATTCCTCTTGAGCAGCTGAGACATGGGATCGAAACCGGACTGAGGAACTAAGAGAATTGGAAGGAGAGATGGAAGAGCAATGAGATGCTGCCCAGAAAGGTATTGGGGAGTTAACCAGGAGAGGCTTACAGCCACAGAGAAGCTTAGCAAGACACAGATAGAGAAGGTGAAGAGTATCTGCAGCAATGCACAGCTCAAACTTGCAATCTTACAGGGGTGTGTGGGAGACCTCCTAAAGATTTCTAATTTAAGAGCACACAGCTGTACTGCCACATTTTGTTGCTTTTCCTACCAAACCCCACAAAAAAATTGTTTTTCTCTTTGCATTTCCTAATGGACCTCCTACTAACACTTTAATGGCGACATTTGTTTGGTGACATCCCTGGAGGTTACAGCCACTATAGTTTGTGCATCCAGCTTAGAAACCAAATACAATAGCACAGGATTTTTTATTGCTTGATAGATGAGACACACAAGGGAGGAAAAAAGTGTATGGTTTTGGTATTTGGGGGGGGGGGGGGTATGGCATAATGATGGATGAGCTTTTTTAAAAAAGAAAATGTCATTATTTTCTTGGGTTTGTTTGTTATTTTTTCATAATCTTTGCTTTGTTCTTGCTCTTTTTGCCGTGTAGGCAATAGAGCTGAAGGGATTTCATGCCTCAAACCAGAAATGAATCCTAAGCTACTGAGGGTAATTAAAAAGTGGAAATTTTAAACAGGATTTGAAAAGAATTTTTATTCCAACTGTGTAAAAACTCTTCTGAGATTGTTTGAATCAAAAGTGAGAAAAAACGCATGGGAGGAAAACTTAATTTGTTAAAGATCTGCTTTCTCCTGTATCTTCTAAGAGCAGCCTACAAAACTAATTTGATTTTGTTGGTTCTCTGAGAAGTCATCCAGCAAAAGAAGGCTGCGGGTAGGGGGAAACCTCTCTTCTTTGATATTTGTGAGATAAAAAGAAAACCAAGCTCTAAGGCCATTTGCATTAGCTTTGTGAAGCACTATAAAGTAAAGAAGTGCTGGCTCTGTATAGTGCACAGCCATTTTTAATTTGGTTTGTTGGCTGGATACTTTTGATCAGCAGTACCACAGTGCTAATCAGAAAATGACAGGTACTTTTCATGTAGACTTTTTCTTAGTAAAACCTTTTGAACTGTTCTAATTCCTTAGCCAAAAATGAGGAAAAGAAAAAATTGTTTCTACCTTTTCTCCAGATACTGTTTTTCTTTCTTTTTTCCAGAGATAAATTAAGAGAAAGGGTAAAAAGAAAGATGTGAGAAGGAAAGCAAACATGAAATGGGAAAATAGAGAAGTGAAACTATTGTGGTTTTTTCATTAACTATGCCGTTCCATTTAAGATTTCCATTTCAAAATGGAAAAAATGTGACTGGCTCCAACTATAAGAACAATGCTTGAGGGCAGGCCTAAAGAGAGCAATAAATCAGAGCAGAAAATATTTTGCTTGGGAACACATCATGATTAGAACATAAATAATCCTCTTTTTCTTCTATATGCAACATCAAATAAACACAGCTGTGTGCACAAGCGGATGCACATGCACATGCTCGTACACATGCACACATCTCAGTCCCATTCCCCCAGGGCCATCAGTTCTCTGGCTGCACAATGGGTGAAGGGTTATGACTGAGGGGTTGGTGACATGGTGTCTGATGAAGATCTCAGTAAAATAGAGTGGTGGAGCCAGGCATGCAGAGAGCACTCAGAGATGTCACCAGGAGGAAGCAGCCACTCGGCTGCTGGCCAACAGGAAACCCTGCAATAAAATACTGCTTATGTATTAGTAATTACCGCAGTCCCCAAATATTTGCTTCTCTGTGGCAGGATCATATAATGGAGGGTGGCCTTAAATTGGGGCTGTGCTGAGTGAGAGGCTTGCCAGGGTATGTGTGTTCTCTGAGCTCTACCCCAGACCTCAGTATTGCTGCACAAATCATGTGCAGGTTGCCTGTGTAGGTTAGATGCTTGAATGGGGCTGATTTCAAGTACAACACCTGGGACTGTACTTGACCTGGGCTCTCAGGAGCCTGTTTGTAGCACACAGCAAATTTGAGGTTCACGCTGCTGCATTTGGCCTTGCTACACAGGCTGTACACAGACCCATCTCATGGCCAATGGGCATTTGTGTTGGGCAGATCCAAAGCACTGGAGGTGTTGCAGATGCGCTGGTGCACACCCACAGCAGCCCGTGCATTCACAATTCTGAACCCAGTCTCAAGTACAAGATTTGTTTTCTCCATTTTGGGTCCTCTTGCTGGCCTTCCAGAGGTTGCCCTAGCAGCAGGCACGGTGTTATTCTTCTTTGTCCACCTGAACATTTCCATAGTAATTTTTAGCACCAGAAATGAAAAGAGAGTTTTATTCATTAAAGACCCCTAAGTAATGGCAGCTTCAAGGACACTTCCAGAATCCAGCACAGACAGACCTGGAGTGAGCCACACAAGTGGAAGTGATGCTAGGGCAACTGCTTTCCTTACCAGCCCTAAGGAATTTCCAAAATGAAAACAATTAAATTCAGACTGGGTCTGAGGCATTTAGAGGGATCCTGGGTGTGCCAATGCTCTTTAGCTGGGAGAAAAGCAAATCCATACACCTTCCAGCAGAACTTGCTGGGATCTGTGTGGCAATTTCCTCCCTCTTAGATCTTCCAGTGGTTTTTTCCATGACACGGATAATCCAATCTAATCACTTCCATTTGACCCAGTTAAATCACCACCTTCCTGAAATGGAGTTAAGAGGCACTTAATGCTAACCAGCAAGCAAGGAGGATGGTTCATAAAAGATCTCAGAAAATCACTGCACAGTTCCTAACACACTCCATTTTTTTCTTTTGTTACTCAGAGCTGGTAACTTCTGAGGCCCAAACCACAATACATCTCAAGCTCACTAAGCTAAAAATACCGACTCTTCAATGACAGAATACTAATGAATCCTCCATAGGAAAACTAATCTATTTCCCTTCCACAGGAAAACACACAAGTGGTTAAATATCTAAAGATTTTGTACAGCCTCTCTGCCTGTAACATTGTACACTGAGATTTTGGTTCAGGTACTGTAAGCATCTATTTTTCTTCCTTCACAATTTGGTTTTGGCTTATTATTTCATGTCTGTCATCCTGCAATAGCACTGATTTTAATTTTGCTTTGCAAGTCTGACGTTCATTCATAAATGCAATCTCTGCTTTTGAGATGGTTTTGTTTCTTCCTTTCAGGTATATGTCAGGGAGCAGCAGGAGCAGGGTGTTCCACACGGCAAGACTAGGTGGGAGCCCCAGGCAGCCCCAGGCACGATGCTCCTAGGCCAGCAGTGACAGGGTGAGGGTCCCAGGTTGGGCTTCTCAGGGTGCCTCAGAGCTATTGGTGCTCTCAGAGCCCTGATGACCCCCCAGCAGGACAAGAGAAGTGGCCTAATTAAAGCCAAAGACTGTTTCTTGGTTTCCACTATTCCACATTCTCATAAATTCACATCTGTCATGTTGTCTTGAAGTCTTCTGTAAGTGAGGGAATAGACAGTCATGCTGATAGTCCAAACAGTGGGTCAGTTTTAGCTGGGGTTGTCAAGATACAGCCACCTCCTTCTCGCCTCCTCCTTCACCCCTTCCTTCCTCCCTCCAAAAGGGTAATTTTATGCATATTTCCTTGTTCTCCTTTGAGTGACAGCATTTGTAACCAAAAAAGTTGTTTTTTCCCCTTCCCACACTGACTGTTGGCATCCCTTTTCTGGCCTGTGGACTCTCTTTTCCATTTCATTACTGCTTATTTTTTATGTATGTGTTTGTTTGTGTAGGCTTTAAACATGGATCTTTGAAATATAAAGATGCTGTCTTCTTTTTTCTCACTGCTGATACTGTCACTCTCTCTGCCCTAAACACCAAGCTTACCTGCTGTTCTACAGAGAAAAGGACCTTGGCATCATCTGTGGGTAGAGTGCACTTGCTCTGTTCAGCCTTGTCATCAGTATCAGTGGTGAGTAGGGTTCAGTATTCACATAGATATCCTACCAGGGAAACTTCTCTCATCCCCAGAGGCAGGTATCACAGAAGAGCTGGCAGCTGGCAGTCTTCCTATCAAGTGTAATTCCTGGTTTCTTGCTACTGGGGACTTATTCATGGCAATGTGTTAGTTTAAGGCAGAGGCTCAAATACCAGATGCTTATCTTATCACCCTAAGGTCCCCTGTGTAATACTCCTATCTTCCTCAAAACCAGTGAGACTGAAGATAAGGAAGGAATCAGGGCAGCTCAAGAACTTGTGCCAGCTGTGCATTCTTGCTGAGGGTACTGCTGCCAAGGAATGGGGAGGCAGTGGAGTTGCATGGCTGGGCTCTGAGAGATGTCAATCCTGAAAAACTACTATTTAATGAACAACCAACCAACCAAACAACACATTATATCCCCATAAGCACTGTTAGCAGGGAAGCAGGTTGCTTGCGGAGCCTCACTGCCATCTAGCATGTGAACATGGTCTATATTTAATCCTTTGAAACTCCCTAAATAAGAATTCTTTTAATGTGAACTGAAATCTCTGACCTCCATAAAATACAAGGCAAGGTTACATGTCCCCACTTCCTCCCTGTTGCTGCAATGCAGCCTTCATACTTGTGTGTTTGAATCATCAGGTTTCCAATGCTAAAACCCAGTCTCCAGCAGTGTTACACTACATAGTAGGGAAACAGAACACATGTCGGACAAAACCTGACAAAGCAACACTTGGATTTAGGTCAGGCACAGCAAACAGGAGTTACTTGCAAGCTGTACCTGGCTCCCATTCAAACACGGAGCCTGATGAATTCTCACTAGCCCAGGCATGCAGAACGGTTATCTCCCTTTATCCTTTCCACAGAGACTTCTTCTCAGATGATACCTTCTTCTCCTCATTTCAGTGCCCCCACAACTACCGTTCATGCAGGCTGCCTGACTGCTGGCCACCCCATGGCAAGCAGACACACTTGTGTTACTTCTACTATTAACACAAACTGCAGAATTCACTGCTGACAAGGGGCATGTTTGCACCACCAAGAGACACATATATCTCTCACTACAACTGCTGTGCTGCCAGCATGCTGCTATTCAGTTGCCAATTTACCATTCAATACTGCTACAAGTACTGGCGGAAAGCAAGCATCAGACAGTGCTGAAACTCCATCTGCACATCCTAAACCATCAGGATTGTCTAGCTTGGCCTCCCGTGTAACTGACCAAAAGGCACACTGCTGGACCTAAAAACTTATGATGAGCTATCAAAACTCACAGGGCATGCAGCTTTCATTTGATGGTGTCTCAGACAGCAAATTCACCTTTCATCCTGATGGTCTGGTAGCTTTTGTCTCTCACTCCACTTCTTGATTCCTTCCCATTTTCCCCCAGATTCTATTGCTTCCTAGTGGTAGCAGCAGACTAAACTTCTGTTCCAGAATTGGCAGAGGCTTTTAACTTTGAATTTTGGTCTGGTTTTGCAGAACCTTCAGTTTGTAATACCTGAAATCTTCATTCACTGGATGCTGGAGTTGAATTTTGTCCTTTCTTGTCTTCTGTACCAGCTCAAGGCTCCTTAGTGCAGCTCACTCGCAGTAAGAAAGTTATGGACAAATGTTACAAATATTTTGATTAACTTAAGTATTAAGATTCCATACTAAATGCATGACGATATTACTATTTATAGGGATTATCTTTACTTATATTTTATATTCAAAATAAGAAACTACAAATATCACAAACACATAAAATATGCTGAATTTAGCCATAAAGTATTTTTCAGCCTTGCCAGTTCCTGATGGAAAAGAGATTAAATCAGACTGAGAATAGAGTAACCTCACCCACAAATTTAAGACTGATTTTGTGGTAGGAGATTACACAGATACCAGTGGGTTTTATGGGATCACTTGAGATTAGGTAGCTTCTTAAGTATTTTGCCAGGCTGTACCAGAAACCAGTCTAGCATAGCTCTGTATTTTCTTCAGCTTATACTCAAAGTTTAACATGTATACACCTCACTCTTGGAACGATTTTCAATGTTTCTATTGAAAATGTATGTGAGGTAGGCACAGTCAACCACAGTATGATTTCTCTGAAATGCATTTTAAGTGCTTGGATTCCTGAGAAGCTTTCAAGGTGTTCTGAAGTAAAACACACAGCTTCTCTTTACAGCACACAGCTTCTGCACATTTGTGTGGGTCACAAAGGCCAAGTTCATAGACTGCAATATCTCCTGTCTTCCCAATTTCTCTCTGCTCAGTGCTTTAAAACTGTTAACTAGCATGGGTTTTCTTCACATTGCTAGTTCCATGTTGGCTCTCTTATGGTTGAGCATCCCCTCTGCAGCAGCCAGAGTAACTTTCCAGCCCTGATTATTTTCAGCACACTTCTAGAAGTCTGAAATGGGGCAGTCAGTTTGGACCCCAATGGTTCCTGTGTGCTGTTAATTGTTGATTTCGACGTATTTACCCCTTTCACTTGCTACTTCAATTGTTCAAGTGAATAAAAATTAAGACTCCTGGTAGATAATTTTAGTGCAAGTTCCAGGGACTTTGGCTTTTTCTTAGGGGTTTAGATGGGGAACTCCAAGTTCTTTGTTAGCCAATGTGTTGTCTGTACTGTTGCCATACATTAAAGAAGCTGGAATAAAATTGGCACAACATTCAGGTTTACCCAAATGAGGTTGTTGAGCAGGATCCAGAAGATCTGTATCCACAGAGGGCAAGCATTGTATTTAAACAGAAACAAAGCCAGTGATTTATTTCATTATTTTCTAAGAGCTGTCATGCTGCTCAGTACTACATAAACATTCTATGCCCTGGGTTATTAATACTACCAGGCACAAACAGGTTCAAGATTCAAAACTCATTACATGAAATATTCCCAGAACAAAAGCTTTAAGGACAAGTTAAAAGGACAAGTTATCCGTAGAGGAATCACGTTAATGAAACTTCAGACTTCAAAAATAGCTACGTGTTCCAATAAGAATAAATTCACATTTAAGGACTTAACTCTCTGCCTCTACTACCCCTTAGTGACTATTGCCATAGTGTATTTCTGCTCTGCTGAGTATGTGTGTCGTGCCAGTCTCGTCTTTTGTTGTACAATAAGGAATATCCACTCCTTCAACAAATATGGAGAAAAAGTAGATCAGATTTTGAGTCTTACACTACATAATGATCCCCTATTTAAGAAGAACAAGAAGGTTTTGGTCTTTAGACTGCTGAGCTCTGGGAATGCTAAGGAGCCACTTCAGGGTCCCCAGCCTGTGTCCTGAGTGGGTGGAGAGCGCAATGGAAAATGTCATGCTGGAGGAAAACCAGTATGAAAGGATTGTAAAAGGACATGTTCTTAACTCTTATAGAAGGACTAAAAGAGACAAGCTGTTTGGAGGCACACTGGCAGAAGAAAAAGAAGGAGTGTTTTAGAAAGATAACTTAAACATGCTATAACATCGTGAGAAAGGCTGTTTACCTAAACATATCAGGTTGAAAAAACCCCAAAGGTACATGGTTCTTTGATGAAAACATCAGTGAGTCTATAAAAAAAATAGTGTCTGCATGCTTAGGTCAGTGAAGATTGTATCTCATGCAAGGCCACTTGAAAGAGAGAGCTCTCACAAAAATTACAGATTATTCTGGGCCCATGAAAATCATCCTGGGTTTAATTACAGCATTAAAGACAAATCCACAAAGTTGTAAGTTCTGCTGGCATGGCAAGCAAGCATAAATCTGGAAAAGGGATCACACAGAAATTGTAAGCAATGACTGTGAGAGATTTCAGTACCAGATATTTTTGACTTTAGAAATGTTTTTCATTTCAAAAAAGTCATTAGCACTTCTGCTCAGCCAGAACTTGCTCATGAGACTAACCAGGATTTCTTAGCATAAACGGTTTATAAATGGATACCGTCAACTCCCAACTAGTCAGTTTTTCAGAATTTTAAAGAAATTTTAGTACACGAATCCCTGGGGCAATGCATGTCCTTTTGTCACAATACTTTACTGTTTTTTCAGTGCTTTGCTTTACTCTGTTGCAGCATCAAAGGCTCCACACAAGCAAGGGAACCATAAAACAGGGAGAAAGCAGTGAAACTGAGCTCATGGAAAGCACTGTCAAAACCACTAGACAAAGAATTAGAAAGGTATATCTATTTTTACTAATTTTCAGTTCCAGGAACTGTTTGGAAAGAGAAGAATGTCAGGTAATGATGTCCCTGTATTTTGACATTTAATTACAGCTAGTACTGCAACAAAAAGAGGAAAGATGGACAAAAGGAAAATTCTTTTCTGATACTCACATGACTTTTACAAAAGAAAAATATTTTGAAAGAGACAAAAAATCAGCCAAAACAAGAGTGCAGAGTGTTCACAACAGGAGTTGTGAACGGTCATGCAATACAGTTCCTCTCTCTTGGCACTTTAAACCAAAATTGTGTTATGATATATCATGATCCAATGCCAGGATGCGTTGCTGGAGATGAGAGTTACACTGACTTCAATGGGTACTGCATGCCAAACTGGGAGATGAGTCCCTCAGATCATCAGACAAGAGTTGTAGAAGACTGTAATGCGTTTTACATGCACTTCATTACCTTTGTTACAGCATCTCTACCCTGCCAGTGGGATTTGTGTAGCTGAGCCCTTCTTTCTGCAGGGACCCTAAATGATAGCGACAAAAATCTCTGAGTAAGGATGACACTATGAGATTGTGGCCCAAGACAGTGGAACAAAGTAAGCATTTGAACAGGATGGAAAGTCCTCCAAAGCTAAAGCTAGCATTAAACTAGCTAAACTACACTGCTTCTGCCAGGTACCTGTCACACACATACACATCAGAGCAAAAATACAACAAGCAACTCTGACTTTCTGATTCTAGCTATATTGTCATTTTTGCTTGGAGTGTGACAAGGATAACTGCATGCTCATCAAACTTCTGGTGATGACTTCTTGGAAAGTTACCTGTGAAGACAGAAGAAACCCAACTCTTCCTGCTTGTTGGAACAGAGTCTAGATGCCTGAAAACTTGTGACTGACTAGACAGAAACTTTACAATACCTGTGTAAATAAGGAGTATTAAAAATTACTATGTCCTGGTAAGTGGGAATTCACACCACTGAAATACCATGCAAGAATCAATTCTTATGCAAGCTGAAGGCAGAGGTGGATGAAGAGGTAGAACTGCTTGCAGTGGGCTGAATACATCTGCTATGTAATCCATTCCCTTCTCCTAGCCCTTTTTTAGAAACTTTCTTGTCAGAATTCAAACACTGATGCCCCACTTCTGGTGCTACATCTGCATTAACATGAATTCTACTGGGACCTTTGTTTGGCTTTTTCTTACCTCCTGCCTTTGCTTGAGAGGGGCTGCAAGGAGAGCCCTAAAAGAACACCCCCTGCAAGCTCCTGCCCAGTCCAACACCAGCCTTACTTCACATTGAAGAGATGTGGATCTGGTAATCCAAATAATCCACGTTAGATGAATTTCATGCATACATGAGCATGCAAATGAGCCTATAATGATAGGCCTATGCCATGTAACTTTATCTGTCTAATGTTAGATGACAAGTAGGCAGAAGCACCCTTTGGAAGAGGTGCTTGTGTCTCCGTCTGACTCAGCAGGATGACTAACCTCACTGGTGCCTACAATCAGGCTGGTCATGTTCCTCCTCCCACTGTGCTAGACCGTCACTAGGTGGTTCTTCATATGCAGCAGGCAACTCAAATGCATCACTCGTGGCATCTGCTGGTATCTTACAGCACGATTATAGAATAGTTATTTGGAAATGGCAGAGTTTCCTGAAAAGACAGGCTAAGTTAAAGCTTGAGATGCAACTCTTTTCCCCTGCTTTCTTCTTTCCATTTGTTTTCCCAGCTGCTCTCATTGTCTAGCATTTGGCACTGCTGTAACAGTTCTAGTGCCAGAGTTCTTTGAAAAAATAAGACAACCTTCTGCTATGTTTTACAGTTGGTCCCTTCACAAAGACCAGAACTTTATATCCTGCAATGGCAACGAGTTTATATCCCTGAGATATTCTACTAATCTACAGCTGTAAAAAAGAAGCCAAATCAAACCTAAAATAATTTAGTATGGAAAACATATTCCAGCTTTAATAGCACACTGGGATTTTATTTAGGTTATTACGATGAGTCATAGTATGTAAACTTCACGGGCAGTTACTGAAGCCATGTGTATGCCTTATTTTAGCTTTGGAAACAGCAGCAATGCCAAGATTCCTTGTTGCCTTTGAGGGAGGACTTGAGAATTCCCAAATGACAATGTTTTGGTTCCCTAATAAGCAATTTTGTTGTTTTTTCATTCTTTGGCTAGAACATAGAGGAGTAGATTCTCTAGACAAGCGCTCTCCATGTTAAATCTTCCTATAAACACCTTGGCATGTTAATGCTGACTCAACTCTGCTGGTGTCAGCAAGAGTGGGATTCCCATTTGGGATGGTCTGACAAAAGGATGCTTTGTTCTGTATTGGTCTGGCCTGCCTTAAGCAGAAGTGAGCCATTCACAGGTGAAATCACAGAATCATATAGAATAGTTAGGGTTGGAAAGGACCGTAAGATCATCTAGCTCCAACCCCCCTGCCATGGGCAGGGACACCTCACACTAAACCATGCCACCCAAGGCTCTGTCCAATCCGGCCTTGAACACCGCCAGGGATGGAACTTTCACAACTCCCCTGGGCAGCCAGCAGAGCTCTATTAGTACTGGTAGTTCCACTGATACTTTTATTACTGGAGCTGTAAGGATCAGAAATCCCTTCAGGGGGGTTAGGGTGAATGGAATCCAAAACCAGCTTCCCACCCTTCTCCTTACCTTTCTGGTAGGCCTTATGGAGGATTTAAGCTAAGTGCTGTCCTCATTCATCGGGTGAGTTTCCTGCACTGCACTTCTGCAACCCTTCAAATAGACAGAAAGAGAGAGAGAGAGAGGTGGAAAGTGATACATAAGACTTCTCTGCTTCAGTAAGTGCCATGCCCATTCCTGCAGGTATAAAAGGGTAGCATGCAGTCATCTATATAAAGAATGTTCTTCAGATGGATTATGTATAACTCCCTGATGGCAAGGGTATCAAATGAAGGTCGAACATCAGAGACCTTTTGCCTATTACGAAATATGACTCATGGATTAGTTAACTGCCTGTCAGATTTTCCATTATGAAACTTTAACCACAGCCCATATCTGAACAGCACCAACACCTGTAGAAGTACAAATAAATAAGTGGTTATGTATGCATTTACACTGAAGTAGGTCAGGGGATGTGCTACAGTATCAAGAGAAGATTTTTCTTTAATTACAAGCTATTAATTCTGGAATAAAAATTGGGGAGAGGGGGAAATTCTGTGGTAGTAAAAAGGATTGTTTTGAAGTACATATTTTCCAAGGATTTGGCAAGATAAATCTTTACAGTTTAATTGTATGTGATGAATCAGCCTAACCCCTCCCCCTGAATATCATTATTTTAGCCATGGTAAACATCAGTGCTTTCTAATCAAAGCATTTACTTTTCCAGTTCCACATGGTGGCATGAGCAGAAATGAAAAAGCAACTATTCCAGTTCTGTAAAATGGTTATTTAAATACTACACTAAAAAAAAAAAATATAAAAATAAAAATTAAGGGTTTTCTTTTTAAATCCATAAGATTTATCCATTTGGTGGAAGACCCTCACAGGTCTCTCAGCAGCCATTACATCTGGCTGTAAATTCAGAAAGGCAGAAGGTGTGCTCTGAAAATGCACCACAGGAAATGGGGCACTTGACCTGTGTGTCATCAGTTTGAGGGACTCCACAGGTGAGATTCAGCTCACCTGATTTTAGATGTCTACAGTGCCTATCTCTACATCTGAGCCTGCTGCCCCACAGGCACTTTAAAGGTATGTCTTATCTGATCTATTTTAAATATTTACCTTGAGATGAGATGATTCATGACCTTAGAGTGCCTTTTTCTCCACTGACTGTAAATAGGGGGCTGAGGTGACTAGCTTGGCTGGAGAGCCTTCCATGTAGCCATCTACAGCTGATTAGATGAACTCTGCCTGAATGTTCTGCCTCCACAAGGCTGGTGATTTATGTGAAATAAGTTGGTTAACACCATTCATTGCTATTGCAATGTCTTGTCTGTATCAGAAAAACACTACCACATCTGGCACAAATGACTCCCAGCAGGCTGAAACAGCCTGGAGGCTACTGATTGAAGAGGAAATCTGAACCACTTAGATAAATTTCATTCCTGTATTACTTTCTTGCCTCTAGAGATGTTCCAGATCACAAGTTAGGTACGGAGTTCTCACTCCTCCTACCACTGAGGTATGTAAGCTGTGAAGACATAAGTTTCCATTTCCATGCCTGTTAGTCCAGCTCATTTCGTGAACACTATATTCATTTAAGTGTTAAACTGCTGCTCTACTGGAAGCTCAGAAGATACAAACTGTAAGGCACAAGGAAAAACAATTTGTTCTCAAGAAGTGAAGTCTGAGGAGAGACAAAATAGCAGTACACAAATATATAAAAAGCAACTGCAAAGAGGAAGGAAATGAACTACTCTTCCTGTTTACTATGAATAGGCTAAAAAAGTAATATGCTTATAGCACAGGGAGAGTTAAGTAATTGCAAAGTGAGGTGACATGCAATACCAAGCCATGCAGCCACTTCTTGAGCTGAACAGCAGCATCATAGATCTTTTAGACAAAGGGGAAGTCAGTGGGATCTGCTGTCTCACAGGGAGGCAGCAGCAGCTCCTGCTTCCCTGCAGGCACTGAGCCGGCTGCCTCTGAATGCAGTGGGAGGGTTACGGCTCCACGGCGCCCGTGGGTGTCTGCAAGGAGCCGAGGGACCCTGGCTCGATGAGTGGCTTTTCAGTCTCAGCCTGAAGCAGGGGTTCCTGCCTCGCAGCTGAGGACTGGTGGCTGTGCTGACAAGATGACAGCCTGATGCTCCACTTCTTAGGAAAAGCCAGTTGCTACCAGGGTTAGGAGCCTCCTCCAGTTTGCGAATGTAGTTTGTGCTCTGGAGATCCAGTCCAGTGAGAATCCATGCAGAGTGGATGAATAATCTTAAGACAGTATGATGGGCTAAATGTCTCAAACCCCCTTTACCGTACATGGTTTAAGTGGAAAAGTTGCAATGTGCAAACTGAAGTTTGAGCTAACCTTCCCAATGGAGTGGGCCAGGGCTGCAGCTGCATGACCTGCACTGCTGACCAAAGCCAGCAAAATGGATAGTGTGATCTTTGAAGAAGACCACATCTAGAAAGAAAAGACTCTTTGCTCCTGACATAATTTTTTGTGGTTCTTTCTCTGCTGCCATTGCAGAGATACGAAAGATTATGCAGCTGGGTGCTCCTACTTACTTTACCTTGTTCCTCTGAAGGAAATACTGTCCCAGCACCATATCAACAATGAAGAAAACATTAAGGCTGGGGTACAGAGAAAGTTATTTCATTTAAACCAGAAACAGAACAGCTTTCATTCAGCCATATTCACAGTCTCACAAGTGCAGGCACCTGGTCAGCACATTCAAGCCATTCATCCAAAATCCAGGCAACATGAAGATTGTGCCCAGGTAATAAGTCCACGATCTGTTGCAATGCCATGGAGAACAAGGGATGACAGCTATCAAGTGGTCTTCGTGTCTCCTGTGTTATTCTTGGGTCAGCAACCATGTGCAGGGTTTGGATGTCTTTCTGTTATGTTTCTGGAACTGGTGGTATCATCATCCTGTCCCAGGCCTGGCAGTCAGCAGGGCTAATCGCGCTGTCTCCAGATCTCAGTGGTTTGTGAAACAGCAGAGAGATGCCCTGTGGTCTTGATAACCTGCTAATCTGGGTGTCATCACAGGCCATTCACAGAGCCCTTCCCCTGCTGAGTGCCTCTGCTGGTGCCTCAACACCCAAACCTTCCCACTCCTTTTCTGTTCACACCTGTATGAGCTTTTGTATTACAAACCTCTACACTACTTCCATTCCCTTCCATCTCCCTGGAGATCCTTCTCTGGCTCAGGAACAGACCTAATCAATACTCAACAGCAACAGGAACTGGGAAGGTGGGCCTTCTTCCTCCTTTTTCTTGAAGAGCAGTATTGGGTTTGGTTAATTTGTCCCTCAGTCTTCATGATTTAGCTCCTGGCAGGACATGGCAAGGGCAGCAGCTCCCTCGGGGATGGGACTCCAGGAGCTCTCCCCAGGGCATCAGAGCAGGGCCTGGCAGCCTTGGCCTATCCTATTCCCCAGCCAGGACCACCTGGGGTACCAGGGCAGCCTCAGCCCCAGGCACATCTCCAGCTTGAGGACAGCCAAGGGTGGGCCAAGCTGCTGGCCCATGGGTGGGCCTGGCTCATCAGGGCCCATGGCCAGGCAGGGCAGGGCTGTGGGGAGCTGGAGACATTGCTGGGGCAGGGGCTGGTGGCCCCAGGGGGTGACATGGGGTTCTGTGCCAGGGGCAGGTGAGGGAAGCCCTGGAGGCTGACAAGGAGAGGTCAGTCAGGGCTGGTGGTGCCCACAGGGCCCTAACAATCCCATGGGAATTTCTGAGCTATTATCACGCTAGTATTTGGTCAGTGACCCTCTAGAGTTTTTTCACAAAGAAAACCCTAATGTGACATAAAAGTTACATTTGTATTTAGAAATGGTAATTGTAGGAGAAAAAGTTTACAGAAACTGAAGTGAGAAGCATTATTGCCTTCTTCAAAGTATAACATGAATGTTGCTTAATATAGGAGCCATCTTGACTAGGTGCTTATTTGGATTTATGCAATTACCATCTTACCAGTTCAAACCAGTTCACAATAAGAATGTGCAGCATCCAAGACTTACTGATGGCCCTTTTTCGTTTCTTCTTGCTGTTACAAGTCTCTCTTCTTTTGTCTTCACCTTCTGTTACTTTGAGCTTGCCTACAAGTTAAAGGCACACTCATAAAATTACAGTCTGCTTGTAAACCAACACAGTGAACTCCAGGCATTCATGCAGTGTTGACAGAGGGACAGTAGACAGATTACACATGACTTCTTTGTATTAAACAAGATACTACTATAGGTTTTTGGCAAAGGACTACACTTTAATACCTGTAGAAATGCAGTGGAAGCCAATACTTGCACAGAGACAGCAGTCCCTACTCCTGCTCTTTGAGTGCTGTGCACCAGGCTGCCTTGGGTAGGAAAAACGCAGTTGCTGCAGTGTAAAACAGCCTGCTCCACAGCCTGTGCCAGAATTTAATGGCTGCTGCTTTGGTGGGACTAACAGACTGGTGGTATGTTACCTCTGTCCATCAGACTGTGGCTCCTGCCGAGGTCAAGACCATGCTGCCAACCTTTATTCACATTTGGAGGACATAATCTGCAGAAGAAACTGCTGTACTCTCTTTGTTCTGATGCAGGAAAATTTATTGCTTTGCAAGTTCTTCTTGTTCCTAATTGACCTGATCTAACCTGAAATAAGCTGTTTGTATTCCTGCAAAGGAATACCAGGGTATCCACATGGCCTTTTGCCCAGGTTTAACATAATTTCTTTAAAGCAAACTGCAAATAAATAGTAGTGCAACTTTCCTGTGCAGGCAAGCCCTTAATCAAATTGGAACATGGAAAAGAGCATTTGGGAAGACAAAGCAGTGCTTAAGCTTTGGGAATGAGAGAGGGATATAATTTGGGAGTCCAGTGCAGATAATGGACAGATTTGAACACAGAGAGATAAAAGTGCTGAAAGTTTTGAAAATCTAAGCTAGCAGTGAATCTAGGCGCATGAAACACAGAGCCGAACTCAGAACTTTCAGTGTTCGTAGAACTGCCATCTTCCTTCCATTTGTTCTTCTAGTCAGGAGAACAACCCTTGCCATTTTAGTCATAACCCACTTGTCATAGTTTAAGCCCAGCCGTAAATCAGCCATGCAGCCGCTTGCTCACTCTCCCCCCTTCTTCCCCACCTCTCTTGGAGGGGTGGGGAGGAGAATTGAAAGAATGTAACTCCCAGGGGTTGAGATAAGAACAGTCTAGAACTAAGGTGTAACACAAACCACTGCTGCTACCACCAATAATAATAATAAGGGAAATAACAAGGGAAGAGAATACAACTGCTCACCACCCACTGACCGATACCAGCCTGACCTGAGCAGTGATGTTACCCTTCTGGGTAACTGCCCCCTGTTTCTATAGTAGGCATGATGTGCTGTGGTATGGAATACCTCTTTGGTCAGTTTGGGTCAGTGTCCTGTCTCTGCTTCCTCCCGGCTTCCTCTCCTTCCTGGCAGAGCACAAGACTCAGAAAGTCCTTGGTCAGAGTAAACATTTCTGAGCAGCAACTGAAAACATCGGTGTTATCAGCGTTGCTCCCAGGCTGAAAGTCAGAAACACAGCACTGCACCAGCTACTAAGAAGGAGAAAAATGTCTGCTACTGCTGAACCCAGGACACCACTCTTCCTTTCATCCCCTACATTTTCAAGCCATGGGAAAAGCCCAGCATGGTTCTGGCAGTGCACAAGCTGGCAGTTAGTGCTGCTTCTCAGTAGCAATATTTAATACTCTAAAAACTCTCTCACTTAATAAGGAGTACTAACAACCCTGAGCATCTCTCAGATAGCTGAGGCCACTGCTGCTTAACCCAGACACCCCTGGCAGCTGCACTATGCTGTGCAGCTACCATCTGCAAAGGAGCCAAACCTGTCCACACCAGAGGGGAGAGCACTGGCACGGCTCTTTGTTGAAACTCCAGGACATACCTGCACCATCTCCTATGTGCAGTGTGGCCAGGGAAAATCCTCTACAGCCAAGAGAGAGCATGGCAGAGTCAGAGATTCACTGGCACAGACGTTTAGCTAGGACAAGGGCTGGAGGCTGGGTATTGGCTAGTAGCAACAATCCCTGCTTTGCTGGCTGAGCATCCCCTGTTTTCACAGGGCAGTGACACCAGGAGCCTGTTGGCTGTGCACACAGGGGCTCAGGGAGGAAGGAGGCAAGCCCCTCCTGCAGCAGTACTACAATTGCTCTGGATCCAGGCAAGCAAAGCAGCCCCAGTATGACACCAGGCCAGTCCTTTCTTGGGTCAGGCTCGTTAACATTGTAGGCTCCAACAAGCAGCATGGATGTATCTTTGCTAGCCTGCTTACTCTTGCCTCGAAAGAAGGCTTACTCCAAGATCCAAGCAAGAGACACGTAAGGAGAGTGCCATTAGGAGCTATCCACCTACAGCAGAGAGATAAATTAACAGTTGCCTTGTCTCCCATCTCTTTGCTCATAGTCTTGTTCCCCTTTGCTATTTCAGTGGCAGCTTTGAGCAGCACTCAGGTCACTGCCTCCTCGACCCTGACCCAGCTCAAGAAGTATCACTAGTGAGTGAAGTTCACGGACTCATTCTTCCTGGTGTCTGATCCTAGTGTAACACAAGAAGTAAGGATAAAACTGATTGTACTTTCTCAGTTTCCACAGAAGTCTGAGATTACCTGTCTTTTGTGGCTTTTCAGGGAAAGATGTGAACGTCTTCGAAGTTTTCAAACATGCTTCAGGTGTCTTTTCAGAGAATCATCATGAATCTGCTCTTCATCAAGGCCTCCTCAATCAACCAGGTACATTCTATCGGCCTCTACCAGTCTGGGAGCATGGAGAGATGCGGGAAGGAGGGCTAACAAGACTTGGTGACAATACACTAGCCAAAGAACAGAGAAGCTCTTAATCATAGAATCATAGAATAGTTAGGGTTGGAAAGGACCTTAAGATCATCTAGTGCCAACTCCCCTGCCATGGGCAGGGACACCTCCCACTAAACCATATCACCCAAGACTATGTCCAACCTGGCCTTGAACACCGCCAACGATGGAGCATTCACAACTTCCCTGGGCAGCCCATTCCAGTGCCTCACCACCCCTACACTAAAGAATTTCTTCCTCAGATTGCCTTTTAATTCTTCATGTAATTTAGAGGTATAATGTCCTCTCTTAAGACTTAGGACAGAGGAGTAGTCAGCACAGGCAATGACAGAACAAAGTGTTGCAGTGGAGAGGAAAATTTTCTAAACATTCTGTCAAATGCTCTCTGGTCAGAGTTTAATAATCGTATTTTTATCAGAAGCTCCCTTTATTCCTTAGAATAAGATTTTACATCAACACAGAGACAAAAGACCCAAACCAGAAATCCATCTCTGTGTATTTTGACTAGAATAGCTGAAGTAATTCTACAGGCCAAGTCTCCACTGGGGTTTTTCTGAGATTCCCTGCTGAGTCCCATGATTTGTGCAGCAAGCACCCCAGGGTATTTCTTCCCTGAGAAAACGAGGGTGTGCATCCTGTGCTCTCCTGTTCTGCACCTGCCTACCCAGAGAAGGAGGCTGTGGCTCCACGCAGGCTTCTTCAGCAGCAGTACTGGCTGTGGCAGCTCCAGGCTCTTGTTCTCCCTGCCTGGAGTTAGTTACCCTACTCTTGTGGACTGGCATAGGCATTTGTGTAACCACCCCAACCAGATGGAAGCAGTGATCCAGGTGAAAAATAACACCCTCTCCTCACTGGTTTATTTGAGAGGCTGAAATGAGCTGGGAGTGCAGTTTGATAGGGACTACATAAGATGGCAATGACAGTGAAAGAAAAGCTTAGCTTAAGTATAGCAGCTTTGCCCTACACACTTGAGTTAAGCTCATGTATGGTGGGAAATATTCACTAAATTGAAGAAACTCATTGACTACAAATCATTAATTTCCTTGGGCAAAGAGCTGACTCAGGCAGGGTTTTTGCTACCCCTGTGAACAGAGTTATTTTAAACTCGTATCAGTTCTTTCATTCACTGAATGGACTGGCATCGCTAACACTATACTGGGACAGTTGAAGGGGACACCCTGAGGACAGGAACATATGGCAAGTGCTGGGAACTGCTTACACCGGTACTGCTACAGAAACGTCTGAAAAACAACAGACAGATGTGAGAAACCTGGGAAGGCCATCCAATACAAGCCTAGTTTTGTTCTGAAGTTAAGGGAAGAGTGCCAGCTTTAGAAATGCTTTTTCATTTCATTCTGACATATATACATTACATTTACATGCACTATTTTAAAACTTATCCGTTGGTCCAAAGAGTTTTGTAGCTGCTGGCAGGGAAATGCAGATTGTGTAGTGAAGGCTTCACTAAGGATATACAGATGGTTGCATGTGTTTCTTCTTCTCATGCTATTCCTCGAAATCATGCCTTCTGATGCCTAAAAAAGCCTCCAGAAAACTGAGAAATGATCATGTGTAGCATTGAAAAAAATATGCTGTTAAAGACAGATCTCTGATATTACTGAGATACCCATCATTGACTAAAGACTGTTCCTCAATCTCTTTGCTAATTTTGTGGCTTGACAACATTATGTTCTTCTATTCCTCTATCAGTGTGCATATGAATGACTCACAAAGGTACGGTATGTGGTCTTAGTCTCATAACTAGCTCTGTAGAACAAGCAAGAAGTTCTCAGTACTGCAACCTGAGAATTACATCCAAGGTAGGATTTATTTTTTATCACACCCCGGATTTCAGGACTAAGTCTGCGTTGCCTTACCATTAGTAAAAGACCTCCTTCCTTTCGAAGTAAGCCAACAGTTCTGTAAGATGGGAAATCTGCTTCTTAAAGTGGCTAGTTACCATACGGACTGCTGGTATTTTCAACACAGAGAAAGAAACTCATGTATCCATGCATCTATCCTCTTTGGATTAAAATAACCTAAAAGGCAGCTGCAACTTCATAAACAGTGTTGAATTTACAAGCCACTCTGCTTGGTGGCAACTGGGGATAGTGCTTTCCTAATGCAGAGTAATGATCTCCTCAATACTCAGAAAGCTCTAACTATTTTGAGGCTAACGGTCTTTCAGAGCGCCTACCAGATCAGGGTCTGCAGGTAATGGAGTAACAGACTTGGGAAGCCTGCTAGGATTGAAGAACTGAGTGTCCACACACCCAACAGTGCCAGGTTTTAAGTGCTTTTCTTTGAGTCCATCAGCCAAACTCAGGGAGTTTAATAGAGAGCGCAGGATTTGTGAGGACTCCAGTGTTAGCTTAATGCTTGACCCAAGTGCTCATTAGCTGCTCAACTTCCTCCAGCAAACTGTTTCTGAGTCAGCTGCAGGAGAATAAAAAGTGAAACTCAGAATTCATAGTCCTGCCTAATGTAGGTGCTACCTTAATAACAAAGGGAAAACTGACTTCCCTAAGCAATGTGAGACTCGCGTGCCTACAGCAGAAGACTCCAACCCTGTAATTTGCTCACTACCTTGAGGCAGGTAGTGACAGCCTGACACAGTATGACACGCAGAGGTCCCTCTACGAACCTGTCACGGAGGCAAGCGGGCCCACCTGCTTTCCTGACTAGCAGGACTAGGGACTGAATTACTGTGATACTTCTAAAACTTCTACAGAGAAGAAGGATTAAGTAATGTCATTTTCTAGTGCATGTGAATTGCATCAAACAATGCTCTTGCTTACAAAACCCCTGCAGACATTGTAGGGATGTAAACATTGCAAAATTGTTCAGAATTGCCCACAAAATTGCAAAAAGAAAATGCATTAAAAGATTTATTCAAAATTTGCTTTAAAGAAAAAAAAAATATTTTGGGGCCTAAGCCCAGTAACAACTTTTTTAAAAAATACACTTGTGAATCTTTTTTAACTGTGAGGCAGCCTTGGTGAACACACCTGCAAGCTTTTAAATGATGTAAGTAGGTGCACCTGGGGAAGAAATACAGCTATAAACCTTTATCGCTGGAGGCATAGCTGGTTGAAGAAGTGTTATGGAAAACCAAAGCAGGAGGATGGTAAATGCTTTGTCTAAGTGCAGACCTTGACCTGTGCAGAACTGTCTGGTTTGTCTGTGAGGCGTATGTGTGTCTCACCTATCTGTATGTTTGAAGGTGTTTGTATCTTTTAGGGTGTAATTTCTGGAGTGGAAGGCCTTGGCTTCTATAGATCTGATTTTAAGGGCAGCTGTGTGAAAGAACGTGTTCAGCAAAAAACCCCGAACAAGCAACTAAGTAAACATAGGTGGTTTCACGTGTTAATGCCATGAAAATGTTTTGTCTTGTTTTGTAATCCCAAAGTGAATCTAGCCATCCTTGTGGAATACAAATCTTGTATTTTCTTCTTGGAAGAGGCAGGAGCCCAAAGAGAAAGGAAGTATAGGAATAATTACTATGTGTGGATCAAGGACAACAAAGCCCCATATTCTTTTCCTTGTGACTTATTAGCCTCAGAGGTATCCAGATTCCGTAAGCATGTTCGTCAGTACTTTTACTGACCCAAATTCAAGGAAATGGCTCTAGTGTCTTCTGTGTCAGCAAGCTGTGATGTGATGGAAGGTTATGGGGGTGCTTCTCTCTTTTTGAAGTAGATTAATGCTTATTATTTGAGTAGCATTTTACAGGCTAACAGTAGCATGTATTTCAATGAGTCCAAAGTGGGGCTTTTTTGTGGATGTAATGGGGTAACTTGGTAAAACTGTCACTGCCGGGAAACTAGGAGTGATCTCTGGCATCTCACGAGATCTGATGACTAAATATGGTTTTGTAGGGGGAAAAAAAAAAAGGATGAATGAATGTCTGCAATAATTAGTGTTGACTGCCAGCGTGTTGGGATGAGCATCTCACAACGCTATTCCTCTGGACAGCAGACACAGGAGACTGCTTTGTAGCCGCACAGGTACAGCCAGAGGCACAAGTTAATGTGTTTACACCTGCGTTGGGGTTAGCTGAGGTATGGTGGCAATGAGTGCGTCAGGGGCTGCCTGTAAAAGCGTGATGCAACAGAACCTATGAGGAGGCGGGCAGAAGCTACTGCCGGGGTGCACGTGTGGCCTGTAATAGGAAGGAACCCGAGCTCCCGCCCTGCAAAGACACCGTGAGGGGGACGGGACGGGGGGAAGGGATGTATTCGTGGGGGGAGCTGTCTGACCGCAGTCCCAGCTCCCGCCCTCGAGGACCCTGTATCCGGGCGGGCGCCACAGCCCTCCGCTATCAGCGCCTTCCTCCTTCGCTCCCCGCACCTCTATTACGACCTACGCCACTGCGCGGGAAAACGGGGGGAGGAGCGGAGGAAGCGCACAAGATGGCGGCGGGCGCCGGCCGGGCGCGACCACGTGACCCAGCATCCATACCCTTCTAGAGCACTCTCGCGAGCACGCCGGACGAAAGGCACGGGAGGCCGGCGTTTGGTCTCGCGAGATTTTGTGGCCCCCCTCACCCCCATGTGCGTGTTAGGGCGGGGGGGGGAGGAAATCTCGCGGTATAGCCAGCAAAACCTCGGGAGACGCAGCGGGCACCGCGCGGGGCCCGAAGATATCGCGAGATCTCCGTAGGCGCCCTTCGCCAGAGGGCTGAGCTGAGATTTTGGGGGTGGGGGGGTGTAGGAATCAGCTGAGGTCTCGCGATAGTTGCACTGCAGGGCCGGTTTCTCTCGCGA
>JAOEHY010031086.1:0-25523 GCA_025447955.1 Psilopsiagon aurifrons
CTTAGTGAAGCCATGCTGGCTGTCACCAAGCACCTTGTTGTTCTTCATGTGCTTCAGCATGCCTTCCAGGAGAATCCGCACCAAGATTTTGCCAGGCACAGAGGTGAGGCTGACTGCTCTGTAATACACACTGAACCTGAAAAAAAACTTATTTTACATGAATAAATTTGGCACAGATATCCTCACCTCAGTATGTTTTGGCTTCAGAAGGGCCAGACCGATTTTCTCTCCTAATTTCAGCATCCTGAAGTTCCACCTCCGAAGGTTTGCCAGCTTCAATATTGCAACAAACAGCTATTTTCCTGAAATTATTTTCCAATCTATTCTCAGCTGAGACAGTTCCACCACACAGATGCCAGCACCTACCCAGTGATGTTTTGGCTTCATGAAATCTCTACAAGCTTCAGAGGATGGTATAGTATTTATGAAATGCCATTTTTCAATAACCTAGCAACTTGGGACACATCTCCTAGGCTCTCAATGTTTCTCAGAACTGGCTGTCAGTGTCTCTGCAATGGGACACTGACACCTTTTACCAGCTTTGGATTTATACTATAGTATCTTCATTGATTTTGACAGACCTACTCTTGACAAGGTCACAATGGGAAAGGGGAGAACACCATCCCTCCATCATGCACCTACCAGAGGTTCACTGTTGTACTGAAAAAATTCGTTGACGAAGTATGCATAGAGCAACTCTGGCATCTGGTGATGTTTTCATCAGTGACCTGGTAACTGTGTTACCTGTTCTTATGCCCATGTTTTCTCCTAGGTTTTCACAAGCTTGACTATAGGTCCCAATGCTTTTCTGGGAACTGCAGTTAGGCTGAAAACTGCATAATTAACCCATTCTTCCTTTGCTCTCTTTTTAAGGATAGGCGTCTTTTTCCGTAGTACTTGACTTGGGTAACAGCAGACCTTCTTAGGGGAAGACAAATGTGATGCCACTTCTTTGGCATCATCTGCTGAGTGCTTTCCCCGTCCCCAGGTGCCAAACCAACACCTCTGTGCTCCTCCTGCAACTGCTGATGTACTGCTAGAGCAATCTCCCATTACACTTGATGTCCCCTGCTAATTGCATCTCACCATGTGCCTTGGCTTATCAGATCTTGTCTCTGCATGTGTGTGCTGCACTTTTGTACTTGATCTTCATGGCCCGACCTACTTTTAGTTTCCTACAGGTTTCTTTCTCAGATCAAGGCTCTTTCCCTATGCTTCCTTTCTCCTGCACACCATACTCTGAACTGTACCCGCAAGAAGTTGTGATTGACTCTCACTAACAACTTTTCCCCCCTTAAAGTCAGCTTCCCAAGGGGCCTTGCCTCTGCATGATCGGCCTGTGCTGGACTCCCCAGATCTGTACATAAATCCAGCACCCTCATTACTCCCTCCTACTCCTCAGCACCAGTTCAGTCATTTCCCAGCAACTCTAACAGTCACCTTTCAGATCCCTAGCCAGCTTCTCCTGCAGGAGTTACCATCAGAAACAGGCTCTTCCTGGTCACACGCCCTCAAGACTCACTGAGTCCTCTGTGTCTTCTATCCGCAGGAACAGATATTCCACATCAACTAAATGATGCTGCTAGCTGCTCACTCCTTTACCTGGTGGGCTTGAGACCCACTCGTGTTGTAACTGTCCTGGCATCTTTCCTTTTACCCACCAGCTGAAGACCTGCAATAAGTCTAATCCCCCCCCAATTTTCTGGCCCTCCACACAAACGCATGCGCCTTTGACATATGAAACCTACCTTCTCTGTGATGGCCCTGCCTGCCTTCACTGATCCAACCATATCCTTTTGACGTTGCAATTCCAGAACATGACTTTTCATGCTAATTAAATCTTGTTGCTTTGTTGCAAGCCAAAGTCCCCAGCTCCCCCCACTCCCATTCATCTTGCATTCAGCTATTGGGCACAACAGCCTCCTCTGCTCCTTCTTGGCCCTCCTTTGATCTTGCTTTGAATAGAAGAGGTCAGGCTACATGACCACAGTTTCTTTCTTCCCTCCTTATAGCCTGTGACTTCGAGGTGATGGCTGGCACACTGAGGGCCAGCGGATGGCACTTCCAGTGGTGGGTCAGGGCTTGAGCACCACAGTGGGCTGCCTCTGCAGGGGAGCACCCTTTCCCAGCTATCTCCATCCTTAATAGGGCCCCAACACTCAGCCCTTTCCCTCTGCCACAGCAGCACAATTCAAAGCCCATTGAAGGCTAGAGAAAGGCTCACATTAGCTTCATCAGGCTTTGGGTCAGGGTCATGAACCACAAAGGACAATAGTTTTTACACCGAGGCTGCCAGATCAAGTTAGTAAATTGTCCTCAGCAGTCAGGTGCCTGCCACGTCCTGTGATAATGCAGCTCTAGGCTGTATGCCCTGCTGCAGAAAGCAACAGACCTGGGAGTTCTACTCTGCTGTGGGTTTGTTCCGCAAGAGAAGTCCTTGCTAACCACACCAGCACCCACAAGGGTGGTATCTAAGCCAAGGGGCAGGAAAGAGAAGGGCGAATTACTCTGGTTTAAATCCACTCAGCTGCTCTTACCAAGAAGATTTACCTTCTGAGACAGGATCCTGATAGCACTTGGAGCTGAATCCCCATCCTGAAGTGTATGAGGTTTAATTACTGCAGCTTTGTTAAATCAGCTCAGTTAAGCCCCTGTGTAATTGCTTTCTTATGGCCCCAGCAATGGTTTATTTGAGGACAGCCCAAGCTGCTTTTCAAGTGACTCAAAGCTGCTCCTGTGCTGTTAACATCGTCTCCTTTAAACTGGTTTAAATCCACACCTTTTGAGAAAGAGCCCTCAAAGAGGTGGGGCCTCAGCCTTTACTCCGGTTTGTGCTGGGAGAAAACAAAATACTTATTTTTTTCCTTTAAATACATGAAGCCCAATTGTACCCAGTGCTATTGGTGTGCCCTAGCCAGTATGTGATACCCTCATTCTCAGGGAGAGTATATAAAGAACTTCCAAAAAAGAAATGACACCTGGCGATGAGGCCTGGGCTCGAGGCTGGGGCCCGGGCTTCTGCCTGGAGAAAACACCATGGTGCCCACAGGAGTCACATCCCAAATTCTGTTGTGCTTGTCACCACTCTTGACTGGCTGGGAAGAAGCCCAGGACATGTGGCACCCTGGCAATCCTCCATTCCATCCCTACATCCTGCATCTGTGCAGGTTGCTACGGTAACAGGAAAATTGGTGTGTTTTGCAGGATGGGAGGGGGTGGTGGACAGGACAGGGGTGATGGGGGCTGTAAATGAAATGGCTTTTGTGGGAAGGAGGTCCTTTGCCCAGTCCTCGGCAGCTCCATGCCGCAGAGCCGACCCACGCTGGCGGCGGGCGCCTTGCACATTTGCATGGAGCTGACAAGATGACAAGGTGCAAATACGCCAGGCTGCTCAGAAGTAATTTTTACAGCAGCTCTGCCTTGTGCACGTTTTTATTGCAAAGAGGGTAATCGGGCCTCTTCATTATTGAAAACATATTTACTACCCCTCGGCCGCTCTCTCCCATTTTTGCCAGCCCCTTCCTTTCCCCCTTAAGTACCCTGTCCTCCACGAGATATGATCTCATAAATTTACAGTGTACTTGCTGTCTGCAAAGTGGATGTTCAGTTTCATTTTTATTGGACTTTATGATACAGGCGGATTGCATTTTATTTGTTGTACTGCTACCAGAAGGCCTGAAACCATAGGTAAGTGCTGGCTGCAACAGGGATTTGGCCTGAGAAAGGGCTGTGGGATGGGGCTCACATACCCTGTGAGAGTTGGCAGTATGGGACACATTGGCTGCAAGCAGGATAGCTGCAGAAGGTAGTGCTTTGTGGGAAGGCTGCTTTCCTCCTCCTCTGCTCTAGGAAGTGCTGCTCCCTCTGCCCTGTGGTCCTCCCAGCTCCTCTTAAGAGGAACTGGGATCGATGTGGGAGCTGTGCCTGTCTCCCTGACAGCCTGTGTGATTGACAAGAGATGCACAGCAGGAATACAGCAGCAGTTTCTCATCACTCACCACTCTTTTTGTAGTTTGTACCCTTCCCAAAAATGCCTTTTCCAAGGTTGCTCTCAGGCTAGACAGGTTTATCCAAACTTGCCTGTCCAGCACTGCCCTTAGCATGACACTAACCTTAACAAAATTGCCAGAAACCACAGAGAACAGTAGCAATGTGTGTGACACCAAGGTCAGCATCTATGAAAACATCTACCGCAGTCAGTACATTGCTCCAGATTTACCCTACTGTAACAGCTAGCAAAGAATAACCTCATCCCTTCAACTCCAAACCGCTCAGGTGGCTCCTACTTACTACCTGGCACACAGGCAAAAATCCCCCCAACACCGAGGGGATGCTGGCTGACGGGCAGGGGCAGAGGGAATCCCATACCCCTGCTCCCACAGACACCAGCTCCGGACTGACTGCCGAGCCAGCGCCTGCCGTCAGGGCTGCTGCAATCAATCGCTAGTTCATTATTAAAAAGCTGTCTTGCTGGCGTGCAATGAATTTGTTAACATGCAGTGAGCCACGTGCCCTCTCGGCATCAGGTGGGTGGGGTGGCACCGCATCTCACCACAGAGCTGCTTTCTTCCCCAGGGGCAAACGCTTTGCAGCCCTTTCAGCAGCTGCCCAGTGGGCCAACAGCACTAGGAGCCCAACACACTGTTTCCACCTCATCTTGGTGCAGCACAGTGGAAATAATAAACTTGTGTCATTTCAATCCAAAAAAAAGGAAGACTTCTTTTTCTTTCCCAAGGTAATGGGGAGAGGCCAAGCAAAGCACTGCAAAGCAACATAAATGATTTAGCACCCAACAATTTTGCCAGGGAAACACTGAAGATGGAGTCTAATCTTTTCATCTAACCCTGGTCCTTCTAAAGGCTTTAAGCTAGGAGTTGACTCAGCATGTCAGTGCCAAAAAGATCCATTGACCTCGAGTTCAGTGCTGAGAAATTGAGAAATGTTCTTTTTAATGTCTATTCAATAAATACAGCATCACCCTCTCCGTGGGCTGAGCAATCCACTTCAAATCCATTACGGCATGTTCTCACAGACTGACAAGTTGTCCTGAGACAATAGTGGCTGCTGGAAAAGGTTAACCCTTGCCGAGGGGGTGTAAATCTTTGTAGCCACAAGCCTTTTGCTCTCACAAGTCCTTGAGAAGAGGGGAGGGGGATATCTGAATTGATGACGAGCGGCTGCTGTGTGCGCTTCTTGCTGGACCAAGGTGATTTGCATTGGTAAAATATATGTCCAGACAACCAAGTTGGGCTTCCAAACATCTTGATGGCAAGGAAGAGAGTGTTGCTGCCCAGTGGCAGCAGTGTTACTCCCCAGTGTGCTGGTGATGCTCTCAGGTAGTCGTGCTCCCAGCTTGTGCTGGCCTTTACAAGCCTGTTGGTTTGGCAGTGGGATGGATGCTGCTAAACCAAGGTTTTGTCGGGAAGCACTATCACCCTTAGGCAGCTCTACCAACAGCCAAAAGTGACCCCTGGAGCTTGTGGTGCCTGGGGAAATTTGGAAATGGTTTGGAGACCTTTAGCACAGGCACACTGGGTGTGAGCTCCATGCTCAGCTCCCCTGAGGGCACCTCCCAGGCTGTGTGGCCATGCTCTGCACAGCACCAAGCTGGCTGGATTAAATACACAGTCAAGGAGATGACAGCACAACTCACAAAGCAACTCAGCTCACCTGAGCCTAGCCTCTCCTGGCAGTAGTCCATGGCCTCCACTCCTGAGAAAACACGCATCTTAACAAAGTGTCTTTTCCAGAGACAGCCTAGGGCCAGCAGCAGCACAGGCCTCTGCACAGGGCACTGTACCTGCAGGCTAGCCTTTGTATCCAAAAGCACATCCATGCAAGGAGTGACAGCAGTATGACAACCACTTTACCCACCACCACCACCACCTGTAACTCTATCCAAGGCTAGCAAACACAGGGACATACTTTTCACCTGGTTCCCAGGTACTCCAGCTGATGGGTGCCTCATAGCTGCCTGTAGATATTTCAACATTGGTTGCCCTGGTAAGCTCTGATTCATCTATGGTTTGTGGAGTCTGACCCAACCAGAGGGCTGCTGGCCTGTCCTAATGTCAGAGTCCCAGATTACTCACCTAAGCAGACTGAAAGGAGTGCTGATCTCCCTCCATGGAAGGTAGAAGACACCTACTTAGCCAATGTAGTCCATCAGAGCTCAAATTTGAAGAGTGAGGTCCCTGCACAGCCCAGAAGGGACCCTGTGGCCAGCTAGACCTTCTTTCTGATGGAAAGTCCTGGGCTGCTGCAGCTTCCAGCAGTAAGTCGTTAATGAAAATTATCACCTTAGTAATGGTAATAACATAATAATTCCAAAAGGCAGAGCTACAAGTGCACAGTCAATTTGTAAGAAATTTGAGCAGAGGCAGCAGGGGAGCTCTTTGTCTTCAGTTTTACATTTGGTTACAGGTATTTTATGGTGCCCCTTTCCTGCTCGCTTGTTTCAAGCTGCTGAGCTTTGGCTCAGTGACACACAATGATACTGGGGCTATGGCAGGTTTGAAAGGATGATGGGGCACTGCAGCAGCCACCCAGCCTTTGCAGGCCTCTCCAACACACCGAGTTTTATGAGGTCACATGAGATGGCATTTGAAGCTATCTGCTGATGGAAGGAAGCCATCCTGCACCATGTATATCTGGGACACATTAACAAATTCTCGTTTTGGCTCCTGAGGCTGGAAGTTCCCATTTTTTTCCTCTTTCCCTTTGTTTGTATGTGCCAGATGAAGGCAGCTTTGCTAAGATCTGCCGCATACAAAGGGCTTGGCTGTGCGATTGCGTTGGTAGCTACTGCGTGCTGATTAACTAGATCATGAACAATAGCAAATGTTTATCTTTTATTAGATAAACAATCTAGTCTAGTCAATCTAATCTGCAAAATCTTCAAGATGGCATTCCTTACTCAGAGTCTTTAAAGATACGTAATTCTGCTGGAAATTAGCAACAAACTTTTGTTTATAGAAAAAAACCTTACATATACACTTGTATAGCTGCTGAGAAAAACATGGGAGGGACAAATGCCTGCATAGACAGGAAGACTTGCTTTGGCCATCACATTGCACTGGGATGGGGGACATGCTAATTAACATGGTACATCCATAGCTGTGTCTGAGCAGCCTTGCCAGAGGAAATCTCTTGGAGAGACTCCTTGCAAAGTGGGAGCCCTTCAGCTCACTCTTGGCTGAATTTCACAGGGAGATGCAAAATTGAAAAATTAGGTATTTGGGCAATGATTTCCCAACTCTGTCTCAGGAGTGTTTCCAGAGGTCATCCAAGGTGAAAGAAAACAGGCAGGTAAATTGTGAGCATCATCACTAAACCCATGCAGGAGATATGAAGATGGTAGGGAGACACTATTCTGCTGCTGTACTAGGCACAGCCAATTCATTTGAAGACAGGTTTCAATGCCAGGTTGTTACCCTGTGATTAATACTCCCTTCTTTGGTCACCAGAACCAGCTATGATTCTTGTGCTCCATAAACCCTTGGCCCATTAGGCCACCTTCTGCTGAAGAGAGACAGTAGGCAGCAACAAAACTGTGGAAGAGCTGATGGTGAACCATCTCTGTGATGCTGCTGAGACATAGAAAAGGACCAGGATTGCAGTACTCAGTCCACCAATCTTTGCTGCCACCCTGACCCATGCACAGCATAGTGGCCCCCGGCTTCTTTTTTGGGACCAGGCTTAAAGAGTCTCCTCCAAGACATTTGCTGACACTGCTAATCATGGGCTGGGCTGACAGTGGCTGTGTGCACCACAAGAATTTCCTGATTGCTTTTTTGGGGAGGGACAGGAGCTTTCCTTCTCCCTTTGTCTCCATGGTGAAGGATGTACTCTTGGGCTGAAGTCCTGACAATCCAAGCTGCTGAAATGAATCCTCTTCAGTCTATTTACTTGATATTTACCAAAGTCTGCGATCAACAAGAAAACACATCTCAGCAGCTCACTTGGCAAGAGAACGAATTGAGGCAGCACTGCAGCTGTCATATTTATTTCAGTGGCAAAGCAGGTCAGGAAAATTGATAAAATTAATCATACAAACTAGCAAACACCGGGAGTGAAGGAGAGGGAGAACGAAGGGGAGAGAATGAGAGTGAAGGAGTGTTTGCAGCACCAGCCTGCACCTGCTTTTATTTCTTTTAATGGATTTTTTTTTTTTTATGCAATGTCACAGATAAAATTGGTGCAAGGTACAGTATTTTATAAGTAGGTTTGGGGAGGGGTGTGGAGATTACTACAGGAGATGCCTATTACACCAGGGCTGAGCCCTAGCCACAGGGTTTGCAAGGAAATAGGAATTCAAGGGCAGAAGTGATTTTTCATACAGTCCCCGTAGACCAGGTGGGAAGGTCCTTGAAAGCAATATCTAGAGGTGCTCTGAGCAGGCTGGGGTTTGGGCCAGGGCTCCAGGTGGCTCCTCAAGGTGCTCCCAAGTTTGCCCTCGGGGCTATGTCCCTATGACCTCTGCCAGCTGGGTGCAGATGTGCCTGGGGCTTTTGGCACCTGAACCCACCAAACTGCAGAAACATCTCTGCAGCCGTAAAGTTCCTCGCCCCTGCGAGAGAGCAGCTCTGGAGACACCTCACCAAATGCATCCCCCCTCGGTTTCTAACCTTGATCTCAGGAAGCCTGAATGAGGAACAGCTCTAACAAACCCCTGTGCTCCCTATAGTGATCACTATAGCCCCTTGTGCTGGGTTAATGCATCATGAGGATTAACACTGAGTTTGCTCTCAGAGCAACTTGTGGGTCCATCTGGAGAAGGAAGCTTGCAGAAACTAAAAGCTTTTTGCTGTGGGCTACTCTGAGTGGGCACCTGCCTGGATTCAAACTATGGGTAGCCAAGTCAAAAGGATCCAACTGACTCTGGGAAAACCTTTGGAGAAGGTTTCAAGCAGGGTTGCAAGCAGCAGGTTCAAGCGCTAAGCATCTCCCCTCCCTTCTCTCCCCTCCCCCCCAACCCCCTCCTTTTCTTTTTTGCAAGAGTTTTTAGACCAAGATTTAAATTTTAAAACTTGCCATTTCAGAATGAAAAGTGGAAGAGAGCATTTCAAGGATGTTACCAAATGGCATTTTGTCATTTCTACTCTTTAGTTTTCTGTCATAAAAATAGCGTTCACAAATCTCAACCCAAATTCAAAAATAACATTGGTCCCTCTGACATGTTTCCTTCTCCTCTCTCCCCTTTTCTCTTCTTTTTCCTTCTCTCTTTTCTCATTGTCCCTCTTACAGAATGAAGATTCACTGAAAAATGTCTCTGCCCTAATTTTGAGTCCTTTTTCTGTGGCTTTCCACCCTCCCTCCCACACCTCTTCAGGCCCTCGCTGCACGTCCCTATTCCTACCGTGAATTACTGTTCTCATTGCTCCAAGCACATTAAAAGTGGAGCTAATTAACCAGCAGAACAATTTGCCTAACGATGTGGTAGATTCTCCATCACTTGCAGCCTTCAAGTCAAGCCTGAAAGTCTCTCAGACTGAGCTTTAGCAGGGCGGGGAAATTTTAGGAGTGAGGGTATCTGATCCACATGGGGCTGCAGGACATGTGAGATCACCTTAAAGATTTTGGGACCCTAAAATGAGGAGTTCCACCTGCATCTGGGGAGGAGGGCATCCATCAGCTCCAGCTTGCTCATCTGCAGTGTCACACTTCTGTCCTTGCTAGGGATGGAGCTGCTGAGGGTGGTGACAGTGATCTTTGCCAAGCCATGGCTGAGGAGGGATGGAGGAATGGACCCTGAGGTGGTGAAGTCTTGGGGATGGTGACAAACCAGCAAGAGGCCACCAGAAACACCAACACCAATGGAAATCACAAGAGTTAATAAGCATTTTAGGAAAGAAATCCCTCTATAAGATCTTGCTGACAAGTGCTATTAAATATTCATTCTATAGACTGCAGAGACATCATTAGACACATACGTTCAGGCTCTCCATACTCCCGGCTCTGGCATTTGTTTTACGCTACACTGATGAGCTGAGGGGACCTCAGGTGGGCTGGTGCCAGCCCCCATTAGTAAAACTGGGCTCCATATGGGAAAGTATGGCTTGCAAGGAAAATCCCATCCTGGAAGCTCCAGTGACACCTGCACGAAGAAGGCAGGAGTAAGTGGATTTGTGAGATTATGATGTTTAAGGCACATTTTCTTCCCTGAGGAAGAGCAGCAGCAGAGGTTGCAGAGACAGCTGTGCCTATGGAGTCACACTGACCACAAGGAGCCACAATCTTACTGCCGACGTCCTCCCAGACATCCAGTGTGGATATGAGGGTGCAGGAAGGAGGTCTGCCTTGCCTGCATACCCTGCCCCATATGCACGTCCCAACGCAGGCAGCACTCCCTATCCTGCAAACCCCAAATGAGCCCTCTCCAGCTGGTTACCCCCACCAGGGATCAAGGAGAGGTCATATGGGCACCCTGGCAGATGCCACAGCCCTGCCATCAGCCACCTCGCAGCCTCACCAGACCGATGCTACCAGCCACATGTCCCCTTCCCAGTTCATAGCTGCCTCTCTCACACCAAGGGAAAACCCATACGCTCACCCCAGCCAAAGTCGTTTCTGCCCACAGGAGACAGGGCTTGCACACACATACATATATATGTGTGCATATATATATGTATGTATGTATTTTTGCACACATTTGTGGTGAAGGTATCATTTTTCCTTAAAACAATCCGTCCATAAATGTCACCGAAAATCCCGGTCTCCTTTTATTAAACCTGAAAAATGCGTATAAATGTAAATAACAAATGACTGATACAGGGAGAGGAACCAGAGCGTCTGCTGGCGTCACCCTCCCTCCCTCTCTCCCTCCCTCACGCTCTTTCCTCCTCGTGTAATTTGCATTAATAAAGAGGCTGTTCCTTGTCGGAATGTGTTTCATCCGGTTTAAAATCCCAGGGCGATCCACCAGGAACAGCTCTGGGAGAATCCGACTGTCAGAGCCGACAAGACAAATGAATCCCGGTGTCAGGAGCGTGTGGTTCAACGATGACAGATTGAGAAGAACTGTCCCCCTCTCGACAGGCGGGCTTCATTTTCAAATTAATAAATCTGAATAAAATATTTTCCCTTTCATTACGAGCCGAGCCCGGATGACAGTTCCCGTGACAGGAGGGAGTCGCAGTGTTGATGAGGAGACTTTGCATGAATTCCACCTGGGCTTCTTCAGCTTTATTTTTACCTGCAATTTCATCCCTGTTTACTTCTCTTCCCTTCCCTCCTCCCCTTGCCCTCTCTCTCATGCTTCCCCCACCCACCCTCCTCTCCCTTCACCTGCTCTCAGCCCCTCTCCCATTCCTCTTCCACTCCTCCCTTCCCCACGTCCCCCGGTGATTTGGAAGGCAAGCCCTGGATGTCACTCCTGCAACACACACACCAGCTGTCTCACACCTCAAATGCATACACGTATGAGACGCACCAAGGTTTTGTTCTTGCTGTGTTCACACTGTTTTATTTCCACATGTGCATAGGTGCCTCGGCCTCACTGGAAACACAGAGCCCACACACCTAAAGAGAAACCCTCCACCGGGTTTCCATCTTTTTACACAGAGGTGGAAGTTGGTTTGGGATCAGCCAGCAATGGCTGCTCCAAAGGGGCCTGGAGGCAGAATCACATCACAGCCCAGTCCCAGAGCACGGGCAGCTGGGTCAACAAGGGCTGTGCACATCTGGCAGCATGGTCAGCCCCATTTAAAACATACAGCTTCTGCTCTATTGCACTCACAGTACCACCACACGGCTCAGAAGGTGGAAAGTATTTACAGACAGGTTAATAATAACCTTTTCCTGGCTTGCTGCCTCAGGTACATTTGTAAGTCTCCCAAGCATCTTTCTTTGAGACAGCAGCATGCCAACCACAGTTGCACACTGTGTTTTGCACAGCAGTATGACCCAAGTCTGTATCAGGCTCTGCTTCGGCCCAGGAGCATGTTTCCTCTCTGACACCAGCAGCCATTCCCAGGGACGTGTAGTCTGCAGCAGCACTGAAATGTCCCTCTGATCTTCCCCTCCATAGCAGGCCCCACCTTCTTCTATGACTGCTATGATACCCAAACCACTCCTTGCCCCAGAATATGCCTTTGGATGATGAGGGCAGGCAAACAGGCCACTGCTGAGCGCACATGACACTCAAGTTTCCGATCTGCCTCTGGATCCCAGCGTGACCCACAAATGTGGCTGGAGAGTTCATAAACTTTTTTACTGCCACGTAGCCTCCAGGCAGTGATGTGGCCCACTTCCCTAGGATGCAGAGATTATTCAATGATGCTTCCCATGCAATCTCAGCAGAGCAAGTTCTAGCTGAAGGTGAGGGCTGGAGAGCTTTTTTCTATCCATGAAGGATGTTCTGGTTTTGGTAAACCTCCCAACCCTCCTGCACAAGTGTTGGTCTTCAGTTTGGACAGTCCTCTGGATCATCCCAACTGAGGATTGGCACCCATGGAAGATCACACAAACGCAACCCAAAATTTGGACTGAGCTGGCAGTGGCATGGAGAGAGCAGGAATAGGAGAGACCACAGTAGGGGAAAGGGAGTGTTTGAGCTGTCTTGGGAATTGCAGTGACTCCAGGGCGTGTTATGGGGAAAGCTGGCAGAAACGGAGGCACCGGCTGATTCTTTGCAAGCCCAATAACCCCCTCCACAGAAATTAGAGACATTCCAACAGCTATAGCTGTTCCTGACAGTAAATTTGATTAACTTGCCCGTGGAGTTAATGATATAGAGGGCCGTGTGGATTTTGTTGTAAAGAACACAGAAAAGACAGATGAGAAAATGAGAAAACAAGAAAGTAAATTTAAGCAGCTGGAAGCTTTAACAACTGGCATGATAAATCCAATAAAGAACTGCTCGATAAAACCCAACCACTGGAAAACCAAACATGGGCTGGGGAGGGAGTAGATGTAGATGTGCTTCGGATTCACAACTGAAGCAGGAGCGTGATTCACTCACAGTGGGAAAATGCACCCAGGTCACCGGCTGGGCTGCTGGGAATGAGGAGCCTGCAGCCCTCCTCAACTGCCTGCTCCTGGAGCACAGGGCAGTGGTGCTCCTGCTATGGCCATCCTACAAAGACAACGCAAAGCCAGGGACATGCTGCCCAGGCTCACTCCCCACCCCTTTTCCGCTCTTGTTCCAGTTTCCCCTTCAGTTTTCTCAGGACCCAGATGAATCTGCTGAGGCTGACGAGAGCCTGGGGGGATTCTCACCTACTAAGCCAAACCACACTAACTCTGGAAGACACACTTGCCAGTGAAATGCAGACCAGGTATTGCCAAAAGGCCTGAAGTAAAACCCAACATTTGGACATCCATATTCTTAAAATCTACCTTCTTTAAAATTTAATTCTGATGAACCCTGCTGGAAGTCACAGCCAAGAGGAAACCTCAAAGAAAATGACTGATGAGGACACATCTCTGCTTATCCCAGCAGCAAGAGCTGTGGATCAGCATCTCATAGCACCCTATTATTCAAGGCATACTTGGAGCACCATTGTAACACAGATGACCCTGCAGGATCTTTGCTGTCTATTCAAACTTCCTAATTTTGGCATCCTTACACCAAGCTCATTGGTGTTCCCCATTCAGTTGACTGTGCCACGTAATTCCAGAGACACCAGTCTGGTCCAGCCACATCACCGTACTCATGCAGGGGGAAGGCAGAGACACCCTCCATGTGGATCCAAGAATCAGGAGTGCAGGGAAACAGGGACCAGGGCCTCCCACGCAGTACCAGCTGCAGCTGGCAACAGACCAGCAGCTGTGTTAGCTCTGGCACAGCTTCCCCAGGCTTCTGCATTGTGGGAGGTGTTAGCTGGGCACAGTCTGACTGCACAGAGATGGACTAAAATCCTAAACAACCAGCCCTCCTCAGACTAGCCTGGCAGCATTTAGTGCACTGGATGCAGGACCACCCAAGTATCTTGGCCTGGCATTTATCACCATCCATATCCTCTGGCACCTTCATTTTTCCAGCCTTTCTGTGGTCCTGGGGAGCAAAGGACCTCTGTTCCCAACTAGGACATTTGAGCTGGCCTGTTGACCTGGATCTGAATTTGGTGCTTGGACTTTGCCAGTGGACCATGGCTTAGATAATATAGCCCAATATCTACATTGCTATACCACCTTCATCCAACTTTGGTGGGTCATGGTCAATCAGAAAATATTTTCTACATACAACAATGTGGAACAATAGCTCCAGATGTTCTCCATGCATTCCTTAATGGGGCAAAAATACAGATGGAGCCCAGTTCCCTAGAGTCTTAGTTTTCTTCCATTTTCCTAATTTCCAAGAATATCTCCCAGGTCTCACTTCAGATTTGGAAACCCAATGGGGGAAAGGCATCATCATGAACTTCAGCTGCAGGCTATCAGGGCTCTCTCAAGCAACCTTTGGCGAACAAGGAGAGCTAAGTAGACCCTTGGAACCATCTCCCCCATCCCCTGCCGCTTTCCTGTTGCTCAGTCGCCTGCAAGACCAAGTGCCTGGAAATGTGCAGAGTGCTCTGAATTGAGCTGTAAAGAATGAAGGTGAAGTTTTAAGCCGATAGATTCATGGCTAGGATTTTTATACACACATAAAATATGAATCTCAGTTGTATACAAAGCTGAGCCCATCGTGCCAAAAGGATCCCAGTCAAGCAGGCCTGTAAAATGAAATCCTCTCGGACTAATTTAAGGAGACCTGAGCAATATAAATTCTGGCCTGCTCAAATGCAGGAAATAAAAAAAAATCTGACTTGAATACCGGCTTCTCTCTCACTGCACTTGGCAGCCCCAGTGTGCAAACAACGGGAACAAAAAACAGAGCAAGAAATTAGCTCTGGGGTTGTGAAAAACACTGTTCCAGCTCCCCATTTATACCACTCTTGTGGGCCTAATGACACCCTCTTCAGCAAAAATTTAATGCAGAGATAAACTTTGCAATAAATAAGGAATGCTCGTACTTGCTGGCTTCTGATGACTTTTCTGACCTGCACAGTCCCTTCCACTGGGCTGCTGCACATGGAGATCTGCCAGCTAGCGAATCTTGACTTGCAGACCTTTATCTCCTTGGGTTTAGTGGAGTAAGTCTCTTTCAACAAGTCACCTCCCTGGAGCCTGGAGAAGGACTTGCTTGTCCTGCTAATGCTAATGAGTGCAGCTGGAGGAAGGTCACAGGGCTGGAGGAGCTTGCTCTGAGCCATGGCCATGGCATTGGACAGTTTATGGCTAGCTGCCTTTACCAGGTGGGGCAAGGAGTGGGTGAAATAAAGCATCCATGTCCCCTTTTCTTTTCTTAGGGCTCAAGAGGAGCTGAAGAGACTTTGCTCAAGGTCAGAAAAGCCTCCTGAGATCTGGAAAATGCACTCAGATATCCCTGCAAGGGCCAGAGATAACATCATCCTTCCCAGCAAAATAAGGAGCCAGATAACATCAAATTACAGGATTAGAAATGCCTTAGCTGTAAACACTGTCTCTTTTTTCTACAAAATGTGCATGGCTGTTTTTTGAGGGCAGTGAGAAGAGGATCATTCAGACTTGCCTTGAATTATCTGCCAGCTCACTGGGACCAGAGCATAGTTGTTGGGGCACATGCTGCCAGGCTCATGGCATGGTGCATAGCAACTCGCTCCCAAGCAAAATAGGCTGGTGATAGCTCAAATGAGGCATGCATGGCTGTGCTGCAGTTTCTGATGCCCCCTCCACACTTCTGGAGTTCATATGTCCCATCGTCTCCTTGCCTTAGCACCATCCCCACCTCCCCTGCTACAGGAGCCCTTACCTGCCTCCCATGCCTGGGGTTCTCCTCACTGCACCAACCCCGCCTTGCCATGTCACAGAGGCTTGAAATGAGTGGGAACATTGAGGAGCCTTTCTGTAGCTGATCAAAGGCATGAGACATTCAGCAAAGCTATACAATAATGCAGGGGATGTCCACCAGTGGCAGGATGATAGGGTAGCAAGCTCAGCAAGTTTTCTGGGGCTATTTCTACAAGCCTTCTCCATTAAAAATAAAATAAAAAAATAAAAATAAAAGAGACCCAAGCACGAGCCAGGAAAAGACTCCCTAATGAATGCATCAGCTTCAGCTCCAAAGCTGAAGGCAACTTCCAGCCCAGCCCATCTTTGGTCCTCAGGGCCTTGGAGAAAGATCTCCTCTTGGACAGCCAAGTAGCAATTGGGTCACAGTGCAGGATTATCTGCTAGTAACAAGCCGCAAATGTGCTCTGGGACCAGTGATTCATTAATGCAGTTCATGGTGACATATGAACCAGAACCCGAGGGAGCCTTTATTTCTGCCCTCTCTATCCATTCAGTTGAAAGACAGGGAAAAAGGTTCCAGCACTGCACTGATTTCTAACACTGATCAAATTAGCACTACCCTACAACCAAGGCAACTAATCAAGGACATCAGGGAGAAGGTGTGGTTTGAAGTGCAGAAAAACCCTGGGTCTCTGAGTAATGTTGCAAGACAAATCTTCACTGTCAGTAGTGACTAGGAGGAAAGAGGACTGAAGAGGCAGGGATGAAGGCTTTGCAAGAAGACAGCACTGCAGGGAACCTGTTGTGGACTCTGGATACAACAGGTACGGTTGTAGGCTATGGTTACAGGGTGCAAGTCTCTTCCATCCTCCCCCAAAACCACTCCCACAGACCCTGAGGCTGCCAGTGGTCCTTGGGAGCACAGATGATCTTTCAGAGACGTGCAGGCCCTCCGGAGGCACATCACCCACCCACACCACAAACCACTACCCTGCTGCTTTAATCTAAAAACTGAGAATGAGAAATGAAAACTATCCTAACAACAGGAAAACTAATACCCACTGCCTGCCTTTGGCTGCACAAATTGAGTGCATTGAAGGTACGCTGACCGCACCAAAATGTTTTTCTTTTAATGGCAGCTGCCAAATATTTCCAAGGAGGCACACGTATACCCTTTCAGGCCAAACCTTGGAAGATTTTCAGGAAAAGGCCCTTCTCTGAGGCCAGGATCTCCCTGAAATGCATGGGGAACATACCATCTGAGGCTCGGCAAGTAACCCAAAAGCCAGTGTCTCTGTAGCAAGGCTGAAGGGCAGTCCCAGCTAGCCAGCTCTGTGGAGAGAATCCAGAGCTACTCCAGCCTTATGCCAGTGTGAGAAACAGTGAGGTTTACCCCAGGCATTGCTCATCACGCAGACGAAAGGAACATTCCAACATCCAGGGATAACAAGGCCGACGCTAGATAAATACAGTCCTCACCAATTCAATGTTCCTGTAGGAGCTTTAAATATTTTATTTCCTGACTTTTATGCAATTTGATTCTTAGCCATAATGATCCATTAACTTTATTTTAATTTATTTTTGTATTTTCCCCTCCACCCTACCTGTATGTGGAGGTTATAAGAGTAGTGCACAAGGGTGGATTCACAGCTGGTGAGACCAGCGCCACCTCACCAAAACCCACAGGAGGTGCTGACCTGGATAGTGGTTCCCAGAGGTTTTGGCACCTGGGAGTGCTATCCCAGAGGTGTTGGCACTGCAGGGCCCCCCTGCCCCACCTGTGTCCTGGCCTGCATGCATATTGCACTGCCCTTACCAACAAGGGACCTACAGGGGGTGAAAGCTGGCAGCACCTTCCCATCCCCTCACCCCCCGGTGTGGCAGGTTGCAGCAGAAGATGGGGCAGCCACCCCATGGATATAGACCTGAACCTAGCTGAGCATGGCAGATGACCGCAAGCCCAAGGAGGGGGAGGATGGCAGCCGGTCCACAGGGCTGAACCACACTGTTCCTCCACCCCAACTGACCATGGCAGGATGCACACCCCATCAATACAATGAAAAGGTTAATGGGATCATCTCCTTCAACCTCAGTCACAGTAAATGTGGGATTTATAGCAATGCTAAAACACTGACCTCTATCTGTTTTATGCTGATCATTAACCAAGAGTATCTCACACCAGAGATTTGCTATACCAAAGAGCACTGACATCACTAACTGCTATTAAGTGTATTATACTTAAACTCCATAAAGGGGAGCAAAAAACCACTGTCAGCAGCATATGGAAAAGGCACATTACAAGGCACGCTCAGATTAAATACAAAAACCAAAAGAGCAGTTGCCTGCAGCTTTCTGTGTGTCTGGCATTTAGTGATTGCAATATTGAGAAAAATCCTTGAAAATGTTTTCAGACTCAGAAGCCCTCTGCACACAGTCACCCAGATGAATGCCCTGTAGCTAACAGACAATGGTGGGTATGGCACACATGACATGAGGTCTCCAGAGCCTCATCGCAATGGGTGCTATATGCATGTGGCATAGAAAATAGTGCCTGATCTGGGAGCAGTGGGTGAAGGTACCCTGTGTCCCCTATGCCTCTGGCTGTCTTCTCCAAAGCCCATCACCCACACCAGCTCCGCTCTCAGCCATCCTCAGCTCTCCCAACCACATGGCTGTTTCTGGGCAGTAGCATATTTGTTGACTTGCTCTTTTGGTGACATCTTCTTTTAATAAGGAAATCTGTCTCTTAGCAGCTTCTTGCCTAAGGCTGTGCTTAGTTAAAGTGTAAAATGTCAAACTTTAGCAAGGATGACAATAACCCTGCTGGGCAAAGAAGAGCCAACCACTATATTATTAGCTACTCAAGGGAGAGGGGAGGAATACTGACCCATTCCATGAGCAAAAAAAAATCCACACTAAAATCCCTCAGTCTAGCCACCCAGCCCCTCCCACATAGAGACCAACCTCAACTCTGCTTCCACATTATCTTTCCCGCAGCCAAAGCTGATAACTAAAGCTGAACAACAAGCAATACACCCTTCCTATTTGATCAAATACATGTACAAACACAACTATAATAGGTCAAAGCGTCCTGGCCATGCCCTTTCATCTCCCAGAATTCCCCAAAGGCAGATCAGGAAGCAGGCACGATGCTGGCATAACACATGATGGAGAAAGTTGTGCTGTCGCTGAAAAGCCTAAGGCAGAGAGTTGAGCAAAGCCCACCAGGTCCCTCGACAGTCAATGGCTTAGGCAGAGGAAGGAAAAGCCAGTGGGCACTGTCGCAGGCAATAACCAAGGGCAGCTGCACAAAGAGGGATGTCTGCCAAGGGCTCACAGAAGCAGCCAGTAGCAGAGCAGAGGAATGCTTTATCAGGTTTACAGGTCTTTGGGCAAAACTTCCGTGCTGCTGAAGGACTCCTACGTACTGCATTTACCTTCACACACACACCCTGTAACATCTGTAGGTGCAGCCTTTTCATCTAGAGCACATGTGACTGGTACAAACATAATTTTCTGACTAGTCGTCCCCTGATCTGCAGCAGAGCAGAGCCATAAATTCACATCTCCAAACTTAGGAAGGGAGAAGATTTTTATCTTTAAGATCTGAGACTAGACAATGTTCACCATTAGATCTGCTTTTCCTCTAGTGAGTTGTAGTGAGACCCTGACGCATAAGTTATGATGGACTTCGAGAAACAGAGTCCACTTGTGGATCAAAACCTGTATTCCAGCTACATAAGAGCAGATCTGCTACTGGCTTTGTGCAGGAAAGGCTACCTTCAGGTGTGCAGCAGTACTAAAAGGAAGTGGGTGAAGTTTTTACTATTCCAGTATTACTATTCTAGTATGCCTCAGTGGGTACCAGCTCTTGCACCCCTTCATGAGAGCACAGACCCTCCTGCGATGTTCTTCCCATCAGGTACTACCAGAGCCAAGTCAGGTCAGAAACACCACCCTGACCAGTCACAGCACCATCCCTGCTCCTTCAAGCCTCCAATCCCTGGTCCACAACAGGGCCACCACCAGGGTGCCCCTCCACCCCTCAGATCCTTAGGAAGGTCTCCTAAATGCCAGGGCTGGCAGAGAGCCGCAGAACAGCCCTGACTTTTTTACTTGTATTCTTCTGAAAAACATTTTAGTAACCAAAAAAAACCCAAAAAAAACCCCAACAACAAACTGACAAAAACCACACAGTGCAGCACAGCTACATCACTTACCCAGGTAAAAAAGGGTTGTATTATTTCTGGCTTGGGTTGCAGACTGATCACAAGCCAGAAGGAGCCTGAGATTCAAATCCCAGAGATTGCCAGAAATTCAAGTCCCCCCTACTCCAACCTGCAGCAGAGCTACAGGGCCTCCGAAACCAATGGTGCAGGCTGGATGAGACAAGGCATTTCCAGCAAGCCCTGTTCTTTGGAGACATCTCATCAGTCTCTGGGAAAGGAAGCAATCTATTCCCTCCTCCTCTCCATCTCAGGACGGAGGCGACCCAGGGGACTGCCTACGTGGTTCTTCAGCAGAGCCACCGCTTGCAGCTCTCACCTCCGCTTCCTAAAAGCAACCATCACAACCCATCTCCCTCTACATTGTGTTACAGTCCCACCAAGTAAAGAAATACATATGTGTGTGTGTGTGGCACACATGGGTGTGTTGTGTTTTCCCAGCTAACACATGTCAGGATCTGTTTAAGCCTCACTTTATGCTCAAATGTCACCCTGCCAGAATTCATTATGTCCCATTTATTAATTAATTAAAATATATTTATACAGAACAGGCTTTATGAGACAGAGATAAAAATAACGTTTTGAGAGCTGTCCCCCGGACAGAGCGGGTGCTCTCTGATGGCAGCAGCAAGGACAGTAGCCACAGCCTTCCCTGTCAAGTGCTGACTCGAAGGGAATTGATGATATGGAAATTCAGTAATTAAGGCTGAAGAAAAAAAGAGTGCTGGTGCTGGTGCTGGCCATGCAGCAGCTCCATTCCCCATCCTCTCCTTTCTGTTGGACAGTGGGATGATGACACCTCCTCACACACAGGACCCCAGTGTGTAAAGGAAAGGCAGGCAGCACTTGGTCTCCAGCACCCGTGCCACCCATCCCTGCAACTCAGGGCTTCTCAAAGGTGAACGGATACATAAGCTTCCACAGCCGCCTCCTCCTGCTCTACCAGGTACCCACGCTGAAGCTTGCAGCACTACTCTCCCTCTTCGCTCAAAACAGCAGAGCTCCAGGGCTGGAGAGGAGCATTTACAGCAAGAGGATGTGGCAGGCTCACCAGTAAGGTGGTAAGGAACATCCGGCACAGTCACAGCAAGGCAGCAAGGGGTGATGGCTCACTTGGCAATGCTTTTATGGGGTAAAAGCTGGTCTTTCCTAGCTAGGCACGGCCTGACTTATATTGGCAAATGGGGGATTTCCCCTTTGCTTTCCAACTTCCTCAAGAGGTGCCACAGTCTCCTTGGGACTCAGGTCTAGTGGCACCAGAATGGACTATGCTGGAAAGAGAGCACAGGAGCGATGGCAAAAAAAGGGAAGGAGAGGGAGGAAAAGGGAGTGCAAGGCTGGGGAGTTGACAGCTGGAGGGGACCGACTCAAGCCAAGCCCCTTACACAGGAACAGGCAAAGGAGAACCAATGAGCTGCAGCTCAGTGGGCCTGCCCCCTCTGCCACAGCAGCGGCCACTTCACTGCACGTGCTTTGGCTCTGTTACCCTTTTGACAGAACAACAGTGACATTTCTACTTAAAACTCTCCATGACCTTTCCCTGTGAGCCTCTTGAGTTTCACTTGTTCTGGCGTCTCCTGCCTGCTACTCCCCAGGAGAACCTTGCTCTCATCGTAGGGAGAAGGGGAGGCATGGACTCCATCCTGGCCATGGCCAGGACCAAGGCTAGTTCTGGGCTTTTGGTGTCCACCTTTACCTATCAGTTACCAGCAGCATGGGGATCAGCTCATCCTGGCCAGCAGGCAGCCTACCCCAGGACCATGGTGTGCACACAGAGGGGCAGTGAGTGGCAAGTCCCCCTGCTTCTTCCCGGACATCAGCACCATTAACTACCTACCCGTGCCCCGAAGCTCCCCCAGCTGAGGGGACCCTAGACCTGTCAGTGCACATTAGTGGATGTGCTCACCTGACAACCACACACACAGCTTCAGTGGGGCATCCCAGGAGAGCACACCTGCAGCAGCTCTGCACACTAGCCCCCTTGCTGGGAAACATGGGGGCAGGCAAGGCAGACATTTGGGTCTCAGAAGGTAAATCAGCTCTGCAGCCATTGCAGCAGCTGCAGAGACAGCACAGGTTTCCCCGAGCTCTGCATGTTGCTGTATCAGCTCAGAGCCACATGGCAGGGACAGCACTGCAGCTGGGGCAGCCGTCCTGTGCCATGGCTGGGTATTAGCGTGCAGAGAGAAAACAAGAGCTTTGGAACCATTGCACCCTGGGAGTCTGCAGCCAGGGCTGCCCATCTACCAGGCTCAGCTGGCACCTCTCACTTTGTTCATTCAGCAAAGAATGAGAATCATAGAATAGTCAGGGTTGGAAAGGACCTTAAGACCATCTAGCTCCAACCCCCCTGCCATGGGCAGGGACACCTCACACTAAACCATGTCACCCAAGGCTATGTCCACCTCGGCCTTGAACACAGCCAGGGATGGAGCATTCACAACTTCCCTGGGCAACCCATTCCAGTGCCTCACCACCCTTACAGTGAAGAATTTCTTCCTTATACCCAATCTAAACCTCCCCTGTTTAAGTTTGAGCCCATTACCCCTTGTCCTATCACTACAGTCCCTAATGAAGAGTCCATCCTGACCATCCCTACAGGCCCCCTTCAGATACTGGAAGGCTGCTATGAGGTCTCCACACAGCCTTCTCTTCTCCAGGCTGAGCAGCTCCAAATTCCCTCCAAAAGCATTGAGATGGTAACAGAAAATGCCACGTCTCACAGATCAAGGAGTACTCCTCTGGCTATGCTCAACCCTAGTCCTTTACTGGGCATCACCCTCAATGGAGCTGTCAATTTAGTGGAGGTATGGGAGGAAGATCTTCAGGTACCTATTGCCTCAGAGAGGAGGTGGGTGCAGGATCCAGGGTTTGAAGGTAAGAGATGGGAACCAGGGACAGCTTGCCCTCAGCAAAAGAGTCCCATGCTCCCGAAAGAGCACCTTGACTTAGCCAGGGAGAAAACCACAGTATCAAAAGACCAGGTGGTGCTGCAGCAACTGACCCACACCACCCGGGACAGGCAGAGGAGCCCTCGTGAGGCGTCACCCTCTCCCCATTGGCTGAGAAGTGGTGGTCCTCCATCAGCAGGCGCAGACCCCACCTGTACCTGAGATAACTTGTCCCACCTCTCCCAGGACAGACACAGGAGCCGCAATCCAGACCTCCAAAACCCTCCATGGACAGGATCACCTTCCTTTCCATCCTCACCCACTTCCTTCTTGGAAGGACCAGGTTCTTTCCCCAGGATATCAGACAGCGCAGCTCTGCTGACCTTGGAGGAACTCTGCCAGCTTACCCTGGCTGAGGACATAACCATCTATTATTTAGATGAGGAAATACACCTGCAGGTATAAATGGAAGTAAATCCTACTTTTTTTATGTAGGCAAATATATCTGAGTAGATCATTACCGGATACTGGCCGGAGATTGTAGCAGCAAGGCAGGAAGCCTGCAGCTCTCTTGTCCTCCCTTACAAAACCAGGGAGGCAGAGGGGGGAAAAGCAATTGCAGGACAAGAAACTCATCCACTGCAGCAGCTTAGGCTCATGAATGCACAGACACCAGCCAAGGACTGAGCCTCCAGACCAACAGCTGAGGGGGCCAACTTTCAAGGCTCTCTCTTGCCTCTGAGCATACTCCATCACCCAGTGGAGTATCACACCCCAGAAAGCACACATGACCCCCTTCACACAGCCCAAATTCAACCCAGCCCAAGAGCATGCACCTCTGCTCACAGCCCACACACAAGCCTTGCTTTACCTGGCATAACCTGCCAAATCTCAACCAAACAGCCCTTCTCACTGCACAGCAATGGCTGCGAAGCATTTGTCATCCTCATGCTGGCAAGGAAACCACACGCACAAGAAAAGAGCTTCCCTGACTCAAATGATTCTCATTTTTTGAAGGGCAAATTTCCTTAGTCTGCCCACTCAGTCTTGACAAGGACAGCAGGAGACCCACCACATGAATACTAATGGCAGCGGCAGCAGGGACACGTGGGGACAGGAGCGCCGGGGCTGGGCACTGCTGGCGGAGTGGCAGGGAGACAAGGAGTGAGGGGTATCTGAAGTGCAACAGTGAGGGATGCCGGGATACCAAGACCCTAAGTGCAACACACGTAAGATAGCCAACCCAGAGGGCAAGGAAGGAAGGCAGACCTCCAGCAGCAGCTAGGAGGTCATTATGAAGCATTAGGCGCGCTGGATACAGTCAACTTGAGGGCATCAGTGGTGCAGAGGGTGCAGGGCTATGGTCTCCCCAACACCATCTTTGTCCTTGACCCCTTCCATGCCCCCCAAGCAGTTGCAATATCCCTTGTGCTGAATTCTTATTCAACTTCAAACTGACAAACTGTTTTTAATCTTTTCCTTCCATCCAGCTTGGAGATTGGGAAGCAAAAATCAATACAGGCTGGCAGGTGATCAAGTTGCTTGACAGTGGCGCTGAGGAGAGAAACAGAGAAAGAAAGAGAGGGAGTGGGGGGGCAAGGACAGGCAGGAGGATGGGGCACCAAGCACCCTGTATTAGAGATCCCAAGTGTGAGGGCTGCACTTGTTCCCCATCACCACTGTAGCTGCTTGATAAGATAGCTGGCACGAGGGTGCTGGTGCCCATATGCAGCTGATGGGGTGGAAGAAGAAGGCACTGCAATCACACCTTGCTCCCACTCCTCCCCAGCACTGGCTGCCCAGTGTCCCATGTGCCAGTGGGGCCTGCTGTAGTGCCTGGCTGGCTCCCAGCAAAATCCCCATCAGAGAGAGAGAGAGACACACACACACACACACACACACACACCCCATATCATTTCCCCCGTCAGATCTGCTGCAGCCTGGTGGCAATGGCAGCTCAAGGAAGGCTCTCTGCTTCTTCAAATGTGGAGCCTGAGATGCCTTGGTCTTCAGGAGAGCAGCACTTTTCCCCAAGCCTGCTTCTGGCAGGGAGGGAGCTGTTGAGGCTGAGAGGGGAGAATCACAGCAGAAAGACTATTTATCAAAAAATTCAACCAAAATCTCGCTCCTGCAGCCTCTGCTCCTGCCATGCCTCAACCTGGTCCCCACCACCCTCCTCTCTCCACTGCCCCCAGGACATCCCTGAGGCCAGGAAGGGTGATGGAGGCCAGAGCTCCCAAGCAAGGAGCTGCTCCTGGGCTGCTCAAAAGATGCAGAGGGAGGCACCACTTGAAGGAAGAGCGGCAGCCCTCAGGTTGGCAACACCAGCACTGGGTTAAGGACAAAACCCCATGGAACCACCCAAAAGGAGCAAAGACTCTTCAGCCTTAGAGGACAAGTAGGACCGAGCTGGTCTCTTCTACCCACACACCACCCCAGATACCTTCTGGCATTTCTGTAAGCCACAGGCTCTGCTCCCAGAGCCGCCAGAACCCCTGAGAGCAGAGCTGACATTTGAAAACGATCAGTTTAGGAACTTCCCCCCACTGCTTTCCTTCTTATCCCCCTTCCTATTGTTACTGTTCCTCCGAGCTTTCATCGTCTAACTCAGTAAATCTCCGGGAAATACGGCTGTGTTTCTGTTGTCACTTCT
>JAOEHY010031089.1:2029-51538 GCA_025447955.1 Psilopsiagon aurifrons
CAGAGGGTGCTCAGCATTGGAACTGCCCAGGGCAGGGCTGGAGTCACCGTCCCTGCGAGTGTTCACACACCGTGGAGCTGAGGGCTCAGTGCCATGGGTTAGTGGTGACCTTGGCAGTGCTGGGAATGGTTGGAGTGGATGAGCTTAAAGCTCTTCTCCAAACTGGGTGATTCCGTGATTCTATGTTCACATTGCTTCTCCTCAATACTCTGCATTACTCTGCATTACACCCCACTCTCTCTGCTGTCCCTGTAGCCAGTGGATTCTCTGCAAACCACCTCATGATGAAGAAAGCAAAAGAAGGGTTAAAAGATACTCTTCAGAAAGCTTCTCAGGCTTCCTCAGCAACAGCAAACAGAGCTGATTCCATACATTTGCTTTCCAAAACCAGCCACACACTCTCAACTTTGTCATGAAAAAGATACAGGTTTTGAAGGTTTCAAGGCAATAGGGAAGATGATTTTAACTGGAAAAGCAGTTCCAGTATTTTAAAAGAAATACAAATGTTCCAGAAGGGAAGTAGGACTGCAAGAAATCCTATGGAATATAAGGCAAGGTCTCTGCTTTGACATACCTACTCACACATCCTTCCCAGATGCTTCATCCTTCTATTGAGAGTAAGGAAAACAATGACTGGAGGTCAATCAGGCAGCATAATCCAAAACCAGATTACAATATCCCTCTTTTCACCCCTTCCAAGATCCTAGGCACTACTGCAAAGCCTTATTAGGCCTACAGTTGTACTAGCTATGTTTGGGGTTGAAAATCAAGACGCAAATTAATAAAACCACAAATCTGAAAACAACAGCAGGATCCAAAATCATTGCGTGCTATCCCACTGACACACAGCTGATTTGGTTTTAATTCCCACCCAGAGAGCTGAAAGCAGTATACTCTTCCCGAATTCCTCACACGCACGGCCGGCGCTCACGCTGCTTGCTCCTCTGCATCACCAGCTCTTGTTTTCCAAAATGCCTCTGCTGTGTGAAAAATAAACAGCTTCCCTCCTCTACTGCGTTATTCACCCCACACCGTGCTCTTAAATAAATATTAATAGAAGGCTAGACTCAGGCTTTTTCATTACTCGTAAGTGGTACCTTACTCTGCAAATATTTCCATCCTCTTGAGCAGAGGAAGGTGTTACTCTGCAGAAGTAAAGGAGGCAGAGCCTGGCTCAGCGCAGCAGCACCATTGACTCCTCATCTCCCTGGCTCAGCTCCGTTCACCTGGGACCCGCTGCCTCCAGCGAGGAGAGGGAAAGACAGCCCTGCAAGACAGCAACGCTCAGCTCCAGAATACACTGACACCCAAACACATCAGCCCCTTCCATCTCTTTTCCTCATGGAGAAACGCATGTGAGCAAACCCAGGGCCCAGCATGAATTGGCACTTGCACCTTTTTTCCCCCTCTTGAGTTAACAAGAACAGAAATAGAACTCCTTGCTTTCTGAAAAGGGGACAAAATACACTGGGGAGTTATTCAGGCCTGCAGCCACTTCCCCATCTGAACAATTTACCTGGCTGCATGTTGTCTGTCTGTAAAATATTCCTCTTGTTTCAAAGGCTCATCTAACCTCCCCAGTTTTACTCTGTGGCACTCAGAATAAACCACCAAGTGTCATCCTGGGGTAATGGTTGGACTTGATGGCCTTGAAGGTCTTTTCCAACCTGGTTGATTCTATGATTCTATGCTGTTCTTTGTCTTTTCTCCTCAGTAAAATACTTAAAGTTGCAGCTTCTTTTGCTCTTTCTTCTTTTTTTTCTTGCCTCCTGTTTACTATTTGCATTTTAATGTACACTGGATTGAAAGACTATTTTTTAAAAGAAAATGTTTAAAGGTATTTAAATCACATGCTACATTCCATCCAATTCATACACTGAATTTCTAGTGAGCTTCCTTCAGTTTGTCTTCCTACATCTTTCTAATAACAAGATGCCAGCAAGTAAAAGAAATACTAACATTCAGCCCATACACAAGTTGCATCTAAAAAACCCCATAGTTTTCATCTCTGTCTTCCCACCTAGCATCATTTCCAGGGGGTTTCATTACACTGACTGCTGTAGAGTTTGCTGAGAGCATTTACTTAAATAGGGGAGCTCTGGCTTGCCACTTTCAGCTATCTGATATGCCTGTGCTGGTTTTGCCTGGGACAGGGTTCATTTTCTTCATGGCATGGGGCTGGTTTGGATTTGTGCTGGAAATAGTGTTGGTACCACAGGGATGTTTTAGTCCTTGCTTACAGAGTCAAGGCCTTTTCTGCCCCTCATACCCCACCAGCAAGGAGGATGGGGGTGCACAAGGAGCTGGGAAAGGACATGGCTGGGACAGCTGAGCCCAACTGACCCAAGGGACGTTCCACACCAAATGGGGTCATGCTCACCATACAAAGCTGGGGAAGTAGGAAAAGGGGATGTTCAGAGTGGTGATGTTCGTCTTCCCACGTAACAGTTGCATGTGATGGAGCCCTGATGTCCTGGGGATGGCTGAACACCTGTCTGCCCATGGGAAGGGGGGAATGAATTCCTTGCTTTGCTTTGGTGCATGGCTTTTGCTCCACTGTTAAACTGTCTTTAACTCAAACCATGAGTTTTCTCTCTTTTACCCTTCTGATTCTCTCCCCATCCCACTGTGGGAGCGGTTGAGCGGCTGCATGAGGCTGCGCTGCTGGCTGGGGTTAAAGCACAACAGTGCCACATCACTCAAAAGACTGAAAAAGTATAATACGGTCTGCCTTCATTCTGCTTGTCCCACTGATGTACCTATACAGCACAACCATTTCCTTACACATACCTGGAGTATTTCTCCTCTCAGTAAGGTTTCTCACACTGTTGTACATCACAAAGAAAACTGAGCAGTAACAGCACGACACAGTACTCGTCATCAATCCCCTCCATCATCTTCTCAAATGTTCAGCCTCCATCTACCTCCACAATGTTCTAAATGGATGAAGTCTGTTGAGAGTCACTAACTAAAAAAACATTCTCACTACCCTCATTATGTTTGTTATTGCTACTTAGAACACAATTCAGCATCAGAACAGGCATTCCACTGTGGAACAGACAGCATCATTTTCCTATTTCACCTGTTTGTAAACGGAGAAAGGTCTTTCAACATTTCCAAAGTGAACCCTGTTTAGACCAAGCCCATTTTAGACCTTTGACAGGAGACAGGCATGCTGGGAGCTGCGGAAACATCCCAGTTTCTCTGATAACCAGGTCAAAAATATCTCCAACCAGACAATCAAAGATTTGGTCACCCCAACATCAGAAGTATCTGTCTTTAAGTGTTCAGGTACCTCTGCAAACACCACTGCCATAGTACGTAGGAGTTAAATAATGCATTCAGCTGCAGAGAACTTCAGACTTATCTCATCTATCAGAGTTAGTTAATACCACAGAGCACCTCTGATGATTCTGCAGGTTAGCTATAGAAAGAGATTAAAGTGAAGCAAAAGTCCTGATGACGTACTTGAGGTTTCTGAAGCTGACAGCTTGGACGTAAGGACACTAAAATTGCCTCGTGTCCATATTTGTCTGTAGTTTGGGATAGTATGGTAGTATTAAAAAAAACAACCTAAAATGGGGGCTCCCTGTGCTTTATTTTTAACCTTGTGAGAAGCAGTCAGACTGAAACTCAAGAAGTTTAACTTACCATCAGGCTGAGCCCTCAGTTAGCTGTTAAATCAGCCAGAGAAGGCATGAACCCAAACCAGAAGCAGCAAAACCAAAACCTCTCATACAGACACCTACATAAAGACTGCAGGGAGACCAACTTCTTCATAGTGAAAGCCATTTCTGTATCGCCCTCATGCATCCTGGATGCTGGCAAGAAGCGTGGCCCACAGCTGGGGTGAAGCCAGATGGTGCCATCAGTCTGACCGGGCTCCCACTATGGAACAGGCATAGAAGCAATGGCCAAGAGTGCCGCTAGGCAGAGCAAGGACTGGGAGTGCTGCTTCAATCCTCCCCAAGAGGAAAAAAAAACCCTGTTATGGGCCTTGCACAGTGCAATCTCCAACGATGCTGCTGTATCGTGGAAGTAAGCTCTTGAAAACATCCTCAAAAGATGAACTCTGAGTCAAGCCAAATGCTTCGGTTTCTTCTCAAGGGGGTTTTGTACTTGTATTGTGCTTTAACGTGTTTTGTGGTTTAACTTAACTACTAGGAAAGAAAACACCTGACTTTGAAAATGTGAAAACAATGTTACATCCTGAGTTCTTCTCATTACGCTTTATTAGGCAAATTCAACGTGAAGCTGTGAATGACAAATAAGTCTCACACCTACTTTGATGGAGAGGAAGAGAAGAGAAGGAAGGAGCAGAATAAGGAAAGAACAGAACAGAGAGCTATAATAGAGAGCTAAATACAACAGAGAGCTATAAAATCCTTAGTGTCACTGGAGGACAGGGAAGAATTGCTTACCCTCCCTTCAGATAAAAGAATTAAGTGGCATAAAATGATAGCAGCAGGTTGCAAACAAGAAAGGCAGATGGGTACTAACCTCTGATCTCCTTGTCATGGCCTTATGAATTTCTTGGTTTCAGCTTTAAGGAGATTCAGAAAGCACCAGGACAAAGTCAGGAGGAACAACAGAGCAGGGGCTATCAAATACCAAAAACCTGCTTTTGGTCCTTGCCCCATTAGGAGAAAGGGTGTCAGGTAATCTATCCAAAAAGCACTGGGACATTTTCATCCTGCACTTGTCCCCTAGGCAATACCGCTGGACACTGTCCAGCACCCGGTCAGATGGACCTCTGAGAGGAGCAGTCTCTTTATGAGGCCATCATTTGTGCTCTTAAGGAGGTTGTGTAACTACTTGTTGTAAGACACTAACCCAGCTAGAGCCACAGAACTGTACTCCACAGTTACCACCCCAGACCAAGCTCAGGTTTTTCTTTCCTGTTTTACATAAAACTCATAGAAAAGCAAAGGTCTCACTTTTATCCTCACCAAATAGCTTCACTGGCTCTGCAAAACTGCATTTCCCTTCCCCAGATGAAGGTGATTTAGAGACCACAGCATTCAAATATATTCTCAAAAGCTGTGCTGGTAAAAATGCAAGCTCAAGCACTCTCATTTAGCAGGAGAAACTGAATGATTGCATGCACAGTTCTGGAGCACAACTGCACCAAATCCATGCATGCTAATGCTTGGAGGCAGGAATGAAGAGAGTAACCAGGGAGCTGCCTCTGCCACCAAGCGTGAATTACAACACTGCAAGTCAGGTTTCCATCAGGTCCATGTTTGTACCTTTACAGGTGCTAGGGCAAATAACTGTTTGCACTTCCTGTGGTCAGGCACAATCTACTTTGCTTGACTATTATAGCAAAAATTGAGCAGTTTCACAACAGTGTAAATAATAAAGCCCGAAGAGTGTCAGTAAGGAAGGAAAGGAGCCCAAAGGCAGGGATTTAGACTTAACAGACTTCCTCTTGGCATCTAAAACGGCTCCTATCATGTTGTTCTGTAACCCTGCAATTCTACTATGACAATACAAACCCTAGACAAAAGTTGAAAGTAGGCAGCACATGTCCCTACAAGCTCTTTGGACTTTACTCCAAACCCACTCCTTCTGTACAGAAGCTGAAGCCAGAAAAAAAGGGATTTAGTTACCTTTAAGTTTGCAGATCTATTCATTCTTGCTAAGCAAACATATGACCTGAAAAGCTATGTGCAATCTTCTAGACTGTATCAAAATCCTTCCTTCCTCCATTACATACAAGCAATGCACTGCCATCACCCAAAGCTATGAGAGGAAAACAGAAAGATGCTGCAAGAGGCACAAAATTCGTACAAGTGACTGTTATTTGTACTACAAATAAAGAGGCTCCACGTAACAATAAATTGCAGGAGCATCCCATTATGATTTTTGATAGAATAAGTAATACTTAGTACTCAATCAGCTACCTTTATAGTAATGTGAAAGAAGAACGCGACACAAAGGCGCAGCATCTCTTCCCATTCAGGCTGACGCACAAGGTTAGAAAGAAAATCACATCTCTATTTTTGGTCTCTGTGATGTTGAGCACATGGGGCACGTGTAAAGCTAACAACTACCACTTACTGACTGCAAACATTCAGCAGGCATGCTGACAAACTCCGCCATGGGGCTCGGCAGGGACAAAGCCATGAAGGCGACTTGGTGTGAGAAGGGCAAGGTCCTCACCCCCTTGCACTGTGAGGAGGAGGCATGTCTGCTCAGACTTCCAGAGGTATCCTTCACCCCCACCCAGTCTGATTCAAGTGAACAAGTGAGCTAAGAGTCACTAAGGTGCAAAGGATGCTAACACATTCCTCTTATGCTCTTGTCTGACCTTGTTGTCACAGATGAGGCTGTAGTGACTTCCGCATCCCAGAGAAAGTTGGTGAGTGGAAGCTCACTATGGGAAAACCCAGCCAGCCCTTGCTCTGCTCCTGAGGGGCCCTCAGGAAACAAGAGTATCACAGCAGGGTACAGAGCACCAACCAAACTGTCCTTGGAGGTTAGCAGCTTGGACACCCCTCCTCCAGGTAATTAATCTCACAGCAAGAATTCAGAAGCAATAAGGAGTATTTTAATACAGTGGCTGCACTGGGGACAGCGGAACTGTGATGCTTGGAGCTCCTCCAGGATGACAGAGCTCTGCCTCACTGTCTGAGCCGTTCCCAGACCGGGCAGGAGGGTCTAGTTCCAGTCAGTGTGTAGACAAACCTCTAAACAAGAGAGTGCCTCCCTACAATCTCAAGGCCAAAGCCAAACTGCCACAACAGCACAAGGCAACAGTGAAATTAAACTGCAGTCCCTCACCCTCTGAAACCTTACCACCAGATAACTGACATCACCCCAAATTAGGCATTGTGGATGTACACATTTACACCAAGGTCAGTCATCTCTACATAGGGCTCTCTAAGCGCAAGATTGTGATTAAAATAAGATTCAGATTTCTATAATTCAAAATTTCAAATGACAGTTTTTACTGATATGCCACTAAAAGACAGACTAATACTGTGCAAAATTGGCTACAAAATACAGGTTTACTTTGTTGGTTTCTAGTCTAAGAGGTATTACAGCTTGCTGGAAGTGTCACTTGACTGATAGGCTCTTTTTCAGCATCTAGTTTACAGAGAAACCATCGCAGAAAGTGTTTAAGGATCTGGACTGGGAATCTGGCCATCTGGGTTGAGCTCCCGAGACTGTCACTGCTTCTTGCGTGAACCTGAGCAAGTCATTTAATGTCAAAGAAACCAAAATAAGACAGATGTATAGTGAAATTATTAATAAGGTTAAGCAACTTTTATGGGTGACTGGCCCCTGACAGGCTTAGGAAATCCCACAAGGCACTGAACGCCTCTGTAACTTCCAGCCCTTCAGACAGAGAGAGATTAATTCCCCATCACTACATCAGGAATAATGCAGCCTCCGGCTTAACCTGCTTTGCACCAGTATCTTTGACATGCTGATTGCTCCTTGCAGGCAGCAACAGGCAAGTCTGTAGGTCTCAGTTTGCTAAGGGCAGTTTACTGCTGAAATACCACCAGTACAGCTGAGCAGGAACACTCAGCAGCATGCAATAACGCTCATTGCTGCCCAAACCCAACTTCTTAAGATGAAGACTGGAGTTGGAATAGTGTCAGCAAGTAAATAGCCATCACTGGTGTATTCTGTGTTCTGAGCCAGATCTTGTCAAGTGGAAAAACAAAAATAAGCTTATTGGTTGGCATAGCAAAGTCAATTCATCAACACTCTGATCATCTCAGGTGTCTGACGTTCTATTCCTTCCTCTCCAATGCTGAGCTTATTTACTCATCTCAAATTATTCTCAACTAGATCATAATGCATGATTTCTAATTACTATAAACCACCAATGTGAATCCTCAATACCACAGCCTCTTGTGATAATGGCATATAGAATCTCAGCTTTTCACTGAGTTCTTAAGGAATGCTCAGCATCCAGTTTTCTCCTCAGCTCCGTAACTTCCACAGGTATATTAAAACCATTTAAGTTCCAGGGGAAAATCCTTGTAAAATCTTCTGTCCATTGCTATACATTCACTCCATACTGTAAAGGCAAAGCCTGCCTGTGCAAGGACACAAAGGTCTTGGAAGGATCAGAAATACCAAGAGAAAAAGTATCCTCCCAAAACCTTCCAACCTTCAGTCTAAAGTTGATAGTTCTTTCCCGGGCCTTCACCTAACAAAAATGAAGCCCCACCTGCAAACCCCATACATAAATATTTAGTGAAAAGTGAGAATACCCAACTCTCCCCAAGGGAAGAGAAGAGGAGGCCCGTTGGTCATGTTGCCACATGCCTTAGACAGTGGGCAGACACTACCTTAAAAATGTAATGCAAGAACCTGTCCAGAATGAGAGAAAACAAAAGGGACAGAGGAATGGCAGCGTGACCCACAGCTCACTGCACGACTCACTGCACACCAGGGAAGGAAAAAAGGCAACAAGAGATGACAAACCTTTTCTTTTGTAGGGAAAAATATATGCAACAGTATTATATTTCAGCTGCCAAAAAGTGGGAGACCTCACTAACCCGTTTTCCACTCCATCTACCTTCTCACCCCTACTTCCCCACCATCTCTTGTCCCTTGTTGATATCGAGCAGGGCTCATCAGGCTGGAATTCCCATGGCCCATCTTCTCTCTTTTTGCCAGGTCAGTGAACTGAATGGGCCTGCAGATGGGGTACAAAGAGTGTCCCCATGGCTGGACAAGAAGTAAGTGATGGAAGTGTGCTGCCATAATGGCAGGAGGAGACAGCAGGAAGCCATAATGGCAGGAGGAGACAGCAGGAGTTCCTCCCTTTCAGCCGCTGAGGACTACAGGTCAGGTCAAGACACCTCATGCAATTTTAAGTTACTCAAAGCCACTCAAGCTTCTAGAATCCAAACTGTTTCTCAAAGGAAGAACAACCTGAGAAGCCCTCTCAGTAACTTTTTGGGCTAATGGTCTGTTTCAGAATCACATAGAGGAGAATGCATTTTTGGAAGGTTGCAGCAGTACTTGAGAGCAGCAGAACTATCCCTCAGACAAAGCATACAGCACATTTTCCTACAGTTATGAACTTTTCACCATTCTTCATTGTCCAATGGGGATGCAAAGCTGGTTTTTTATTGTGAATTAACATCCTTATTTCTCTATATACAGAAAAGCTCCATTTTTCTCAATACTCACAAACCTCCTTAGTATGAGATTTCGTGGAAGGAGTTGCATGAACGGCTCCTTACCTTCCCCAGAAAAGTGGAATGCCTAACAGGGCAATATGAATGATAATAAGACTCCAGCACTGAAGAAATGATCAGAAATAATGAAGAAGAACTGTTCTAGGGGAAGAAGGCAATTCAGAAAAGACTTCAAAGAGATTTCCTTGCAGCTCCCAATACTATTAAGGGATGATAAAAAAGGAACTTGAACGAAGATAGATGAAACAAAGAGGGTGAAGATTAAAGAGCTACTAGGAAGAGAACAGACAGAAGTTAAAAGCAAACAGAAAAGTGATTATCTAAATTTCTTAATGCACAAAGTACGGGAGATGTATTGAAAGAAGATGTGTCAGTCCTTCCAAGAGACACCACACCTGCTGAGCCAAACTCATTACTTGGAATTCTCATTAGGAAGGGGAAAGAACAAGTACCCACAGGCTTTCCCTTGTTCAGCTCAGTTCGACCAGTAGGTGTCACAGCAGTCAACGTTATGGTTGCACAGCAATTTCAATCCAATAAGGATCAGGCTGGAAGCAAGCTAAATTACGGGAGTTCAAATAAACTGAGTTTAATTAAAAGAAATAAATAAAATCAGAAGTCGTTAGTCTTTTCCATGACTTTCTATCAGATATTACAAGTATCCTTAAAGAGCTTGGGAAAAAATACAAAGCAAACAGATTGCCAAACGTGTCAGCAACCACCACCGCTCTGCACTTAGGGCTTTAGGGAGGCACTAACTGCTGTGGGCTGGCAGAGGTGGAAAGCACAGAGTGCTTCCTGCCCCCTCCCTGTGTACCTGTGCCTGCCCGGCACGTAGGTTTGGTCTCAGCCGTCCCAGGTCTGCGAACTCCAGCTAGCAAACATCACACTGCCACAGTATGAACGCAAAGCCAGAGCAGAACGAGATATGGAAGGAAGAGAAGTTGAAAACCATTTTTAAAACTCTGTACTTCAAGAGAAATGGAAACCAAACCCATCTGAGAAGTCCTTGCGTGTAGCTTCCTTTTCCCTGCTGCCTATCCTCCAGCAGCAAAAGTTTGGGCTCACTGGTTTCTTACCCTTCAGCTGCAGGAAGGGAAGCGGACGGGCTCTAACCATGTTCTGATATAGGAAAAAAGAAGAAAAGCCTATGATGGCATTCCCCTTCATGAGCCTGCCTTTGTGCTCGCCAGTCAGCTGTACACATACAAAACCATCGTGACTTTGCCTGGCATTTCCTCTGGAACATATGGTGATTTACTAGGCAGTTCCCAGCATGTACTGACACTGGTTTGAACTGCGCTTGAATCCTTCTCTACTACATGCACAAATATAGATACGTGTGGCTGTATGTTTAGAGGCATGTCTATCATGTAGCACAAGAGTCCTGACAATAACTGGACAGCAACTGGTAAAAGCCCAGACCCCAGTGCCTGGAGGCTTAAGTGGGAGGAAATGGCTTTGTATTTTGGGGGAGACCACGGCAACTTGCCCCAAAGCAAGGCAGCTTTAATCAGACCACCTAGAGGATCCCACTGCTTGGCTGAGTACACCAAATGGTTTAGCAGCATCCAATCCTCCTCTATCCCTTCCTGCATCATCTCTCTGAGTTGTGGGTTGCATAATGAGCCAAAATAGGTTGCTAAAATACTAAAATTAATAGATATACTTGATAATAATCCTTGCAGCTAGAACGTGTTTCATAGCAGAAAACCGGCTGGCAGGTTACACAACTTAGCAGCCAAGACGTGAGTCAGAGCAACAAGAGGCAAGTCATAAGCACATCAGCTAAAAAGCCCTACAGATTTCGGTAGTGCTCAGTTCATCACCAACATACAGCGAGTGTGATAACCAGATCTTAACACACTGTGTCACCTTGGAAGAGTCACAGTTTTCTCTCCTTGCCAGGAGCTGAAGACCCATTAAACAATTAATATTCTCTTGCCAGAAAATACACTTCTTTTTTTTTAAAGCAGCATTAATCTTTAGATTAGATTTAGCAGATTTCATAAAATCAAGACATCTCAAACAACATGTCCTGCAAAACACCAAAATTGGAACAGGTTCAGGTTGGATCTAAGGCAGAAGGTTCTTCCCTGTGAGGGTGCTGAGGCACTGGCACAGGGTGCCCGGAGAAGCTGGGGCTGCCCCATCCCTGGCAGTGTTCAAGGGCAGGGCTTGGAGCAAGCTGCTCAAGTGGAAGGTGTCCCTGCCCACGGCAGGGGGCTGGAACTGGATGATCTTAAGGTCCCTTCCAATCTAAATTATTCTATGATTCTATGATTCTTCCACTGTTCTTTTAATAGTTAGATTTGGAACACTCCTGAAACCCTTAAGAAAAGGAAACACAGTCTGTCTTTTAAAAGCAGAAGTAATACCAATGAACAACCTTTTAGCCGTTCACTCCTAGAAAGATAACCACGCTGCCCACAAGGTGTACCTCATCAAGAAAATCCAATGATGGGTAACATTAGCTGGGGCTTTCTTCACCTTGCTTTCAAAAAGCTGTTACCACTTGCTCTCAGTGCATAGACTCCGCCTTCTTTAATACAAACTAAGAAACCCCACCAAAATAAACCACTATACTGATCATACAAACAAGGAAAAGAGATGAGGAAGAATAAACTCAATATGGCTTTTGCTTTCTGCCTCACCAGGAGACACTGGGTGATAAAGGCAGAATGAGAGCCAGTGTAAACCCGGATAAAACTAGTTAAAAGAATAAAAATAAGAGGTAAATACGCCGTTGCTATTTTAGTGGTACAAGAACTAAAAGCAGTTTGGTGAAAACATGTTATTAATAGCACTTCTAGAGCCTGAAAACGTGGCACCAAGCAAGAGGTCTGTCTTTAAAGGTTTTATCTTTGAGTGCATTAAGCAAGCCAGGTAAGAAGCACTCATGATTACTCAAGGTACTGTGGTTAGTGGTTCACTCACCCGAAGCTCCCACACTCATGCGGAAAGCTACTGGCTTTGAGATCAAGGAAAACTCACTAAGGACCAAGAATAACATGAACAAAAGTCCTTCGAAGTACCACATTCAATCATCAAAACAGATTTATAAGTTAAAATTAGACTACTGTTGCCTTCCAAACTCACCTAATGCTGCACATATGCAAATAAATCCCTGCTGAAAGGAGGTAAGAAAAAGCTACAGTGCTCTACATTCAACTGCTTCTGGAGCCAAGTCATAGCCTTGTATCTTGGGCTCCAGGTTGGAGGGGGAGAGATGTTCTCTGGAAAGCACAGATTTCAAGGGAAATGGAAGTGGAGCTCCTGCCTGGGTGGCAGCACTAGAATCATAATCAAGGAAATAAAAGGAGCTGGATGGAACCCTAACAAGCATGAGTCAATGTATTTCACGGCTGTCTGCCATCAGGAAAGGCAGAGACACTTTACCAGTGCCCAATAAAAAGAGCAGTTTAATTTCCAAGGTCTAGCAAGCAGCTTGTTCCAAATCTGTTGTTTGTTTCATTGGAGGATGAAACAAAATCAAAATTAAATCATTTGTCTATTTCTCTAAATCATTTAGGATGTCTAAAGGCAAATGAAGCTCTTTTCATAGCAAACAAAGAATATTTCTATTGCAAAACAATCTCTGCCAATTAATATTATACTATTAAAGAAGGTCTGTTTAAAATCCTTGTTCACTCTCTTTCTCCATTAAGTGCAAGTTACAATATTTATGCCATAAAGAAAAAATAAAATGGGAAGCTTTCTAAGGCAATGATGATTACAGTGTCCTAAGATAAGCATGTGGGAACAAAAGAGCCACTGATCCAGCAATAGACAAATAGTGACTAACATGACACCCATTACAAAGGTAATTTGTTTAGCTTATTATTGTTGTATTAAAAGACTTCTTCTCACCCTACTCCTATCTGCTCACTCTTGCCTTACTGCCAACCCTGCAAAGAGTTGACTGAGCATGTACAGAAATAAAGGAACTAGAAACCTCTGGTTAAAGAAGGATCAGGAAGTTCTTCAATAGAAGCATTCTCCACTGATGTCAGATGCAAGTTAGGAGGCTCCTAGCCATGACAGCTATTCCTATTACTTTGTTTGTTGTTCAACTCCATGAACCACAAAATACCCTGCACTGACCCGTGCTGGATTTCAAAGCTACAGTTTATGCTTTGAACAGTTTGTGCTAGAAACCTCCAAATAGCTCAGAAGAACAGTAATCCTTTTGAAAAAACGCTTTCTTCCAGCTCAATTAACATTGACATTCCTACAGTAAAATTAACAATCATCAGTGTCACAATGCCCTTCCAATACGTTCCCAAGCCAATTCCAGCAGGCTCTAGCTGGTCTTCAGTGGCTGCACTGGTTGTCCACACCATGCAAACTCTCAGAATACAACACAGCGCTATGGGAGGGGTCCTGCCTTCACTGTCACCTGCCAGCATCTCCTCAGGCAAGGTTAGGGGAATAGGGAAAGAAACCATAACCAAGAGAGATCCAGATCTCTGCAACATCAGCCTTCCTCATCCACCACCACAGGCCCATGGGAGCCACACCTGAAAAACCAACTACCACTGACCTCGAGGTGCTCATCTCAGCAGACCTGTTGCTCTCCTGGGGCAGAAGAGCCCTTCACCCCCTTCCTCCGCCTCCTGGCTCCAGCACAGTCTCTGGAGAAGGTGCTTTCACAATTCAGCAATATGATGTGGCTGACAGAGCACGAGAGGCACCAGCTGTCTGAACAGACACGGTTAGTCCAGGTCATCTTCAGCAGCTGCTCCGAAGCTATGGGGCTCATGCACAGAGGGTAAACCCCAAGGGACATTGTGGCCCAGTGGCATGCCCCAGCAGGTGCAGGCAGTGTGGTGTGCTGAGCCTGGCTCTACACATCCCAGGCACGCACCCGGTTGCTAAGCGAGCCTGGGTAGTCCGACAAACCCACATTCGGCACGCATCCAGCAACCCTGGAGCAGCAGCCTCCAGCTTCATCACATGTTGTTTCGCTAAGGTGGGAGGGCTGCAGGATGCAAGTGTTAAATCTCCTCTGGTCCTTACAGCAGCTTTGTCACTCATGGTCACATGGGAGGAACAGCATCACGCACCATTTAGGCTACCATATGGAAATACCAATTAAGATTGCTTTTTGATGATCACCATTGTACAGCCCCAACAGCATGACCTGCCCAGTGGGAAAGGTGGGCTCCATATCTATGCCACACAGCTTTTGGAGAAGCATGTACCCCTGGTTCTAGGATGCTTTTTAGTAGCAGTAAGACACCTCATGTCAGAAGGCACTGCATTGGTAGGGTTAGACTTAGGTATCAGAGCAAGCAGGGATCTGGTTACCCAGATAGCTGAGAAAACACCGCAAGCACAGTACTGTCACTAGAAGGTGCTCCTGACTTCTCCATCTCCTTCTGTTGCCTGCTTTAGTAATATTCTTCAGGGATCACATGAGCATAGATGCTGCTGTTAGCAATTTCTGTGGCAGGAAGGGGTGGCAGATAGACTGGCAAATGGAGTAACCAGATGGGTTTCCTTGGTGGCCAGCTGGGGGAAGTGTTGGTGAGACCATTTGAGGTTGCCGTGCATTGCTTTTATTGTGTCCACCCAGTCTAGGAAAACAATGAAAGAGAATGAGCTGCCTCTCTTGCCAATCACCTAACGCTGTCCTCTAGCCTTGGGGCTCACACACCAGCATCTGCTCCACTGACCCAGTGTTTTCCAGCCATCTCTGTGGAGAAATACCAGATGCTCCATTCCTTGTCTCTCCTGCTTCTTTCTCTGTTTAACTTGCTTATCTACTGAGAGGCCCTCTTTGTACAGCCAGTATTCAACATGTGAAGGGGGACAAGCTTGTGTCCCAAGTACCATTTTTCTAGTCTCTCTTGACAATCTGCTCACTCAGTTGCTTCCTTCAGCACACTTTGTAGGTACTGCCAAATACTTACTATTCATAGGGTAGGTTGTCTTTCAGACAGAGAGCAAACACAAAGGCCTTTTACAAGACTGCAGCACAAAATCAGTCTGCTCTTCCACTACACTTGGCATAACTCAACATGCTACACTACATGATGCAGACCTGCAGAATTCTTCTACGCTGTGTAGAGCATATGGCCTGAAAATCCTGGCTCTGCTCCTCATCATCACAGACACACCGCATGACCCAGCAAGTCAATCCTCTACATTTGAGTTTCCCTTCATGTAAGAAATTGTTCAATATCTTACAAGCAAATAAAGAAATCAAAACCCAATGGGATTCTTTGGATGAAGTGCTCCATTTGTATACCTTAAAATGTTCAGTGAGGAAATTCCAATGTGTAAGAACCTCACGACAGCATTAAAGGTAATCTGGTAGGGGTCTGCCTTTCTGAACAGCTCTATGGTGACAACCATGGGCTTTGGAAACTCCTCCTGACTAGCAAATGTGGTGAACGAAGCAATGTGCAATATTTAATGCCAGATTTTCAGAGAGCCCGATAAGAAACACCCCCTCAGTATTTCTGAACTTATGCCATCATATCACTAACAAATATGCTAGATATCATAAAAATAACAGAGCTGTAACAAATTTAGACAAACTGTCATCAATTTCTGAAAGATATCACGAAGCAGAAGCCACAAGTTTCTCAAACTCCCTTTGTGGCTGCATTTGTGCTACAGGATGGTTTGGGTATGAATGGTGAAGGTCATTTATGAACTGTCTTGATTGCCAAAAGCAAATTACACTTTTGAATGTTACTGACAAAGAACATCATAATGCTTTTATATTCAAGGATAGAACTGTTCCCAAATGACAACCCAAAGAAAAGCTTTTCATTATTACTTCTTCCACTTATTCCAATGAATTTGTCGTCACTGGACTAAATGCCAATCTCCTCTTTCAGAAAGGGTACAGGATCATCACTGGAGTATGTAAGCCACTGAACTACGCACTGTAACTTTTACACCTACAAGACTTGCTGTTTGAACAGTGTGAAAAAGCAGGCAAATGGAATCAAACAGTTTCTAGACTATCTATACAAAGCAAATACACATGTTAGAGCTAATACCATTTTCTTCCTCTGCTACTGCTTTGTACCTTAATGTAAGCAAAGGTTACAACATTCTCACACATCATCTCTAGCCTAAACCGTCTGATCAAGTATGAGATGGAAGAAAATAGCAATTTTGTTTTCACTAATCAAGAGAATAACTGGCCATAACCAACATCTTTTCTCTTACTGGGAAGTAACAGTGAAATCTTGGAAAACAACAAACTGCTCATCCCCTTACATAGAGGAAGACCGTAATGTGCCTCACTTCTACAACAGGGCATAGAATGGTGGAGTTTACATCATTTAGTCAAATTCTGCACATAAAACAGGCATCAACCTTGAAGATTTGGGGCACAGACTTATCTGTTCTGGTCAGCCTGAGTATACTGTTTTCTTTTTCAAGAGAGTAATGCCTTGCGGTTTAGGTTTGGGTTTACGGAGGAGGTTTTTAGGAATACAGAAGTGGAACCTAATTCTGCAGCTTTATACAGACAGTGCTTATGGCAGTTTATAAAGTACACCATCCAATGCATTCCACAATTCTCGTGGCAGAAATGTTCTGGCATTCTCTGACGTCAGCTGTGTAAATGAATCACAAAACAATTTTGTTGTGCAGTACAATCATTACAGAGTGCATGGGGGAAATGACCAAGTATGAAGTTTATCAGGATGGCGGAAGCACCTCTTCTGAAGTTTAAAGATGAAAGCAGAGTACCCTAAGATGTATTACAAGAAAAGGCCAGGCTGGGCTGGCTGCATGGTTCCTGCAGTCCCATGAAGGGAACTGAAGTCACAAAGACTTGGAACAAGGCACGTGTTGAGCATTTTCCTTTCTGTATTTGGAAAAGACCTCAGAAGATGATGACAAATAGAGGAAGCACCTAAGTACATGGGAACAAAAGCACATAGTATTTAAGTCCCAAATATGATTTTTAATTTGGTGTCAGACTTTCACATTCCTAATGCTGTACTAATGAACAAGGGATTTAGCAGACTTAGCTCCTGATGCAAACTGGTGAAAACATCATGCCATCTCACAGCTGCATAGAGAAACGGGATTGGGACCTACGGTTAATTAAGACCACTTCACTTCCAGCTGCTCAGTTGTCTGTGGACAGTGCTATTCCCACCCCAAGTCCTGTATGGACAGCATTTTGGGACACCGAGTATACTCAGAGTAGCCTATTAATGTATGCATGCTCCCGCTTCAGCTGAGGGAGATATTACTGAACACAGCCTGTATGTAAGTGTCCTTACACAAGATACTGCAGTTCACGCCCCATTTTGGAACATAACAGGTAGAAAATGAATGGGAACAAAAGCAATTGATAGCAAGAGGGCGAACACTGAGAGGGTTTTCAAGTGGAGCTCAGTAAGCCCCCTCTGTAGGTCACTAACTCAGAAAAATTCCTCTAAAAACACTTAGCACATTCATTTGCACAAGGCTTCAGTATTTCACATCAGTGTCAGGTATCACACTGCTGCTTTAAAATCTGAATCCAAGCAGGTGCTTGATGTGAGAACCCACTTCTTTTTGAGGAAGGACGCATACACACTTTGAGGGAAAACCCAGTTGCCTGCTGCAAAAATAATACCAGATAAAGAGGGGCTGATTAATGATCCTACTCCCCAAGTACTTCAGTAAGTTCTTAGACCGAGCCATAGCCCAACACAACACCCTCCTCACCACTTGACTCTAGCTGCGGCAGTAGTCAGGAGCCACAATCACAGTGTGTGATTGGCAAGGTGCCCTATCCAGTTTTGTTTGCAATTGGTTCATTCCCATGATGGAAAAGCTTACTGGATTTCAAATTCAAAGACCTTTCACAAAGCCACACCTAGTAGTAACTCCACTTCATGTTCAGCAGTCAAACACTTCAGTGTCACACTGGAATGGGTAGCAGCCTGTAAAGCAGGTTGACATCAGACACCACGTTACTTGTGTGACTCCTCTGCAGCAGGCTTGAACCTAAGGAATGTGGTACACTCCTGGCTGTATCCCTCAGCAAGACGCTTGCTCAAAGGCAGCTAGAAGGCTGATTCTCAAGGATGGACACAGGAAAACCATCAGGTGTCTAACCATGCATAATAGTTCAACACAAATACTGTGGGCACCTCCCCGCATTCATAAATCAAGCTGGGAAACTGCTTTGTTTCACACAAAATCATAGCAGTGTTTGTCCCATTAAAAGTGAGCTACTTGGTCTATGCCCATCATGGTGCATATCAGAGTCCTTGGAAGCGCTTAGGGGACCTGGCTCAGCTACACAAAGAGGAAATGTATCTCCTTTGCCTTGCTGTCCAAGAACTCACAGTTACAATAAAGGTCTCAACATTTAAGCACGAAAACAGAGGACCTGTAGGTAGGGTTTGGTCTGGAGCAGGGATCCCAAAGTATCTATGCAACGTTAGCAGTAACTTCCAAATTTTATTCCTTTTTTTTTTATGGGGGGCAGTTATTTCAGCTTTCATTGGAGAGCTGGAGAAAGGATCAACTCATCACTTAGATTATGAAGTTTGACTTCATAATCTAAGGTTTGTAAGTTTGTAGGTTTGTAACCCAGCTTCCATATTGCACTTATCTGCCTTCCATACTGTACACCTATCTTCCAGCTTCCATACTGCACACCTATCTACCTTCCCTCTCCTTCATGAAGTCCCTTGAATGGGTTGAGTATTTGGATTTGCAGTGCCGTAAGCTTGGCTTTTTGTGACTTTAGAGAAGACCAGAAGATCGAAGCTGTTATGCCAGGACATCACACCCTTTCACTAAGAGTTTGTCCAAGATTCAGCTGCTCCCCAGACACCAGAGATCACTTTTAGAATTGAAAACAAGCAAGACAGGAGGTATTAGGTCAGTGTCCTGTCTTTTGCTTGGTCAGTAATGCTCCTCAGTGTATGAAGCACCAGGGTATATCACCAAGTACAATCACTAGGGTACAGATGTACCAAGTCATTGACATTGGTGCAGTTATAATACACGATTGAGCAGGGCATATAGAGGCAAAGAAGCTGAACAACAGCATTCATGAATTAGAAAAAGTGCAGCATGCTATTTGAATTAGTTGAGAGATTCAGCAACAGGCCAGTCATTACACGTACATAGACACATGAGCATACAGGGGTGAGTGGTGCCAGTAAAAATATCTTCTATTAGTTACCTTAGAAATACCAAGACAGTTTGGAGCTCTGGCCACTCAGTCATGGTAAGCAGTAGAAGGTAGACTTCAAGCTTTGGAATAAGGGTAGGCACTCTGAAATTCCCATGGAACATCCCCTTCTTCTTTGCCTGCATGGTCCAAAAATGGACTAAGACACCTCAGCACACTCAAGAGTGAGCAGATGGCAGTGACCATGCATGTAACTGAAAATGAGAGCAACACAGTACCTATGCTGCTGTTCGGCCTCTGTTGTGTATCTGTATTGTACTGCTTTGTGCCTATATAACACAAGAGAAGAGAAATAATGAGTTTAAACTAAGGAGAGCTCCTTCCTACTGTCAATGCCAGAGAGCATTTCACTGTTTTCCCAGTGAAGCCCAGATTCCCAGGCTGCATAAGAGCAGCTACACTGTGTTTTGGATGATCAGCTCCTCTCTCTGGTGGTGGGCCAACATTTGGAATTTCCCCCATTCCTAGGAAGTTCATGCTCTATTTTAAAAGGCTGTGGGGAGCTATTCTGGGGAATCCTCACTCACACTGAGTAACCTTTATCTATATTAATGTTACTTCTATGCTTTAGTCTACGTGGGTGGATGAGGGTAAAAATCAAAGGAATGCATTTTCTTCTGTTGGGATAAACAAGCTGGTGTGGGTGGTTGTGCATGTTCAAAATGAGAGAAAACCCTTTTTTAATGTTAACTTTCTATTACTCATCTGAAAGCAGCTTCACAAAAGCCAAATGTGACTTCTTTTTTTAAGGATTAAAATAGTTGGAAAACAGATTTTATTTTAATTCACCATCCACCTTGTTAACTGCATTTTTCATGTATTTGGAACAGCTTTGTCACATATGGAACACTCTACAGATTTTGAAAGGTCACAATTCTTTTCTATTTAAGGCTGACTATTGTATAGGTAATAGAGAAAAAAACCTTTCAAAACCAATTCAAAGTGAAATAAAACAAGCAGAATATTGATGCTGTTGGTGGATTAATGAATGAAATCTTAACCTTAATTTCAGGATGACCAGAACCTGTTCCATTACCACATCTTTTTTATCATGTACTGATGCTTAACTGGAATGGCTTCCATTGACATGACACTGAAATAGTTTGCCATACTTAGAAAATACATTGGGAAAGAGCTAAAATTCTGATTTTATCAAGTCAGTCTGTGCAAATTTAATTCTAATTCAGTGAGCAGAATGCATATGATCTTAAGTATTTAGCAACCAACATGGGAAAACCTTTAAATGCACAACAGCACAAAACAGGAAGTATTCTCTTACTTAGGATACTCCAAGGCAGTTATGGTTTTAGTATCAGCCTCACAAAAGAATCATCTTCTTCCATTCTAAGATGGACTGTAATTAAAAATTCACCCTTCCATCTATTTTATTAAGGGTTATTAATACCTATTGTTCATTAGGTTACTTTCAGTGGGTTTTACTAGTGAATGACCTATGGGAATTTCAACAACTCACATCTTGTTTTATATGCCATATTGTTACTTCATTATAACAATTGCATAGGCATTAGACTACAGTATATGCATAAATGCTCATTATTCATAGTAGGAGAAGGGATCTCAAACAAGTGATGCGAATTCATCAGATCACTTCAGAAGGGATTAGTCATGTAAGAGCATTTTAAAGAAGCATTTCACTACTTAACCCACATAGATAGATCTAAGTTATAGCTAAAATCTACAAGAAAATGTATAATGTACTTAGTGTACTGAATACGAGTAATGGAACAGTTTTGTGATCTGTATAGGGTTCACATGGCAAAGAATTGGCACCAGGGGCTGCAGGTGTGGCTTCTGAGAGAAGGCATCAGAAGGTTTCCCTATATTGGACAGAGCCAATTCAAGCTGGCACAGAGCCGCCGCTGGCCAAGGCTCAGTCAGTCACTGATGTCAGCAGCACCTCTGGGATAATGTTTGTAAGGAAGGGTAAAACCCCTGCACAACAGCAGCTGAGAGAAGTGACGAGATATGAGAGTAACAGCTCTGCAGACACCAAGGTCAGTGACAAAGGAGTGGGAGGAGGTGCTCCAGGTGCTGGAGCAGAGATTCCCCCCACCCTGCGGTGACGAGCACAGTGAAAACCATGGTGATGCAGGTTGTGCCCAGACAGTTCATGGAGGCCCACGGTGGAGCAGAGATCCACCCAGCAGCCCACTTAGAGGAGCCCATGCAGGAGCAGCGTGGGGGACCTAGGTTGGAGCAGCCTGATCCTAAAGGACGCACCCCATGGAAGGGACCCAGGCTGAAGCAGCCTGATCCTGAAGGATTCAGCCAGGGGAAGGGATCCAGGCTGGAGCAAGACTCACACGGGAGATGTTTGTGAAGGGCTGTCCCCTCTGAGAGGAACCCCACACTGGAGCACAGGAAGGGGGTGAGGAGGAAGAAGTGGCAGAAGACAAACATGAAGTGACTGCAATACCTATTCCCTAACTCCCAGCAGCACAGGGGGAGGAGGTAGAAGAGTTGGGAATGCATTTGAGCCTGGGAAGGAGGGCAGGGTGGAAGAAAGGTGATTTTTAAATTTATTATTATTTGCCATTATCTTACTCTAATTACCTGGTCATAAACGAAAATCATTTCCCTAAGTCAAGTTTGTTTTGCCCATGACAATGACTGATAAAGCGATCTCCTTGTCCTTAGCTCAACCATGAGCTTTTCATCCTCTTTTTCTCCTGTCCTGTTAAGAAGGGGGAGTGATATGGTGACCAGCCAAGGTCAACCCACCTCATTGCCTTAGAATCTCTTGGTTAATTATGTCCTCTGTTTTACATGCCCACTAGGTAAACTATTTGTGTCTAGCCAGATCTTCCTCTGCACAAGCATAGGACCCTGAAGCTTAAGGCCATATAAAGTTAAATAGAACATAACTTCAGAGTTTAAAACTTTTGGAAACAAAACTTTAAGGCAATGCCTCTGAAAGACAGTGGAGTTATTCTGGGCAGAACACCTACAATCACAGCAGAAATAGGACTGTCAAATGCTTGCAGTTGGTCAAATCCTCTCCAAGTCTGGGTATTAAAGGCTTTATCAGAAAGGGTCTCACAAGCTGCAGGAGAGGAGAAGGAAGAAATCCAAGGACAGATGGTCCTTTGAGTATGGGGTTTCACCTCATGGACAGTCATATCACTTCAATTATCCATCGCAGACATGCAAACCTACCACCACCAACATGTCTCAGAGCACTTTCAGTGCAGGGTGCAAAGAAAATGTGCACAAAAATCTGTGAGCTAGATCAACATTATCTGTAAGAGACACGGAAATCAAGTAAGCTGTCCAAGGCCAGAGAGAAGATGCAAAAATGCAATATGGGATCTACCAGTGAGGAAACAAATACATTTTGCTTAGATTGCATGGAGAAACAGGGAATGTGAGAATATCCAGCTACCTAAAGAGCTTTCAGAAGGCAGCATGGGGAAGAACAGAGTACTTCAGTGTCTGCTTACATCTGGAAGGGTTTTGGGGAAATGACAACTTTGCCTTCTGGTAATAATATGGTTTAACTCCCAAGCCACAGACCCATCCAGATGTCTCAGTCATGCCCAGTGTCCTGGGTTTTCAGGCCTAGAAGTCATATGCCAGTGAAACATCAAACCCCTCTTCCCACAGGACTTGTGGGATTGTTTTGGTGAGTATAAACACAGGAGAAAGCAGCAGCTGTCAATTTGACCACTCTGAAATCCATCATCAGATTGGCCAATATTCTAAAAGTGAAACCTTCACTTTTCTCATTTTAAGAAAGCTTTGTTCAAATCTCCCAGCAACTCAGTCTGCTGCAACAGAAAGGATGCTGGGATGCTGTTTTGAACTTACATCATAAAACAGACTTGTAAAACTTGTCATGTGGACAGGCAGAACGCAAGGCCATGGGCTGCCTCTCTGGAAACAACACACTGCCAAGCCCCCCGAGATCTGCAATCAAGGCCTGAAGCACTCCTAGCTGAAATGTCTGATCTGAGAAGAGTTCTCTCTCTGGTTATACCTTAGAGTACAAAAAGAAGAAAGGTGAAGCTAATGCTGAAGAGGAAAGCACAATTATATTTTAAAATTGCTTTCTGAAAGAGGTGCTGGGAGCCCTGTCCAGTGGCACAGTTGGAATGGCATCAGAATAAGCACACCACTATGTGTACAAAAGCAAGCGATTTTATACCAGCAGGAGAGAGACTTCTCTGTTGCAATCACTGCTCCCCCAAGAAATATGTTCCCACTATGAGCTTTGGCTTTAAATCACACTTGCTTTGTAAAAATGCAGAATGTTCTTTGCCATTTCTTTTAGTCTTACAAAGCCCCAAATAACGTATCTACGTTCTACTGCATTCCTTCTTTTATTCCAGGACACAAATTTCAGCTTTTGGAAAAGCTACTTGCACTTTCCATCACGATACTCCAAAGCATTCAGAATTAGTCATTTAATCTCTATCCAAGCTAAAATGGCTTATGAGAGAAATCTCAGCTTAATAAATTATGTATAAGAATTCTCTTTCATCTAGCGCGTGCGATCATTAGAGCTATAACATCATTTATGGCTGCAGCAGAATGAACTGAGAAAATACACTGTGGTACAACCCAGTGTAAGTTAATATTGGTTACAAAGCTTATACACATGGAAATAAGCAACTGCCAAAACCAGAACACTTGTAAGTGCTGCCAAAGGCCTTTCCCATTCCTAAAGAAGGTGCCAGCAAACTTGCACCTCATCCCAAGCAAAAGACACCAGCAAGTAGTTATCATGCAAGCTTCTCCCTTCTTATGCTTCTACTAAGCTGGAGATATGAAGTCCAGGCTGGAGCCCTGGAGTGTTTAAATATTTATTGCGGAAAACCAGCCCTTCATCCATCCTGTTAATCCTGCTGCCTTCCAAAGCTCCAACATTTCTGTTCTGTCAAGCCCACCTTCCAGAAGGAGGAGTTTCTCGCTTGACCATCCCACATAGCCCCAGTGCCCACACACTGGTTCTTCTCTGAGACTTCAGCCGTGGAGAGAAACATCAGGTTAACGTGCTCTAATTTCACACCACTGTTACAGCGTGAGTGCTCTGAGAAATCCTGCCAGGTCCCTTTCAGCTGCAAAGCTCTGAGTCTGACATACAGCCACCTGCAGCCACAGGCTGCAGTTCCAGTTTCTTCAGATGCTGCAGAGAGATGCAGGAGCTGATTCGCCCCGTTTCCAGTTAATAGGACAATGTCAGTGATTGGCAGGAGAAGGAGTTAATTTAAGGTCTCCTTCCTCTTTCCCTCTAGGAAAAATAGAAAGTTTTCTAAAGCTGAACACCAGCCAGATGTAACTAGACAGCTAATAACTTCAGGAGGGATTTCAGTCGCTTGAGGGAACTGCTCAGGGAGCACCTGACAGTGAGCTGACAGCTTTAGAACAGAGGGTATTTCACTGCTGTTTGTTGAGAAAGCAACTGAAAAGGAAACTTTTCACAGCATAGAACTGGACAGCCATGACATACCAGGGGCACAGCACTGGAAGCAACTCTCTCAGCCACAAAGCCCTCAGATGTTACGGGCAGTGGCATTTCATAACTGCAGCCCTGTTCTAGGGAGGACATAAAGGGGACACACAGGCAGAAGCATCATAGAATCACAAACTGGTTTGGGTTGGAAAGGAACTTAAGTTCATCCAGTTTAGGACCAGAAGGAAGAGCAGCACAAGGACCAGAGGGAAGATGGTTTTTAATTTGCCAAAATCCAGCTCTAGGGTTAGCTCAGGTCTACACCAATTGGTTTGGGTACCTTACAGCACATCTGCATGTCTGCTTATTTCTGTCACAGTGGAACCAGACACCAGTAAGTGTAGGGGACATGTGTAAGGTCAGCACTGACCACTGGCACTGAAAGGTCTCAGACAAGGAATCCCATCACAAAGAAAGGGATGGATCACTGGAGGAGACCCATGAGTCAAGAAATGTGTGAATACAGGTGGTGAAAGAGGGCAACAATGCTAAAGCTCATTTAAGCTGACTGAAACTCGCCTAGAAAGCATTTTGCACTATACAGTGAGACTCGGTATCACAGCCAAGTGAAGGCAAATGCACCCTGGAGATGGGGACACCTCAGAGGAATAACTGAGTCTAAAAATACACCCATGAGATCCTTCAGGCAGAAAAATCCCCATGTATTTGGAATCTGCATGGATATATTTGGGACGAATACGCAGTATCTACACTTCAACTAGTTGAACACTTTGAGAGCCAGAGATGAAACTGCTTATTGAAATGAAAAGTGTAATACTGGTAGTTATAGTCTAAAGGATATGCAATACATCACAAACAGAACTTACAGAAGGCACCAGTTAATTTGAATCCTACAAAATTCCATGGGCAGAAATAGACCACAAGTGTTAGAAGCGACAGGCTGGGGAGCTAGTTCTACGTCAGATTCACAGATATTTAAACTCGATTAAATCCCAAACTCTAAAGTTGCCTTTTAATGTGCATTATATCCAATCTCTATAGTATCAGACCTTCTATGCGTTTCCAAAAGCATCTATTATTTATGTGATTTAACATTGCAATCAGGCTGCTTCAATTAAATAAATGAGTCTATTAACCCAGAAGCATCAAACTCTCCCATTATCAATCAATGCCACTTTTCTGCTCACTGCAACTCAATTAGAATCCAATTATTTGAATACCTGGATGGAAATTTTTATCATAAATGCACCTTTTTAGTAGGAACTTTTTGGGTAGAAATTTGACAACCCAGTAACCACCACACTGTGGTTAGAAAGTGTTTTGTAACCTGGGCTGGGAAAAGCGACACCGATGAACGTGCAGACAGAATGTCACTTCTGGAGTAGGCATTTGTTTCTAAATTTGGGACTTCTGGCTCAGAGCAGATCTAAAATGATGCAACTCTGCCAGCATGGTTGTGAGCTTTGAGAGAGCTGGTCCTTCTATGCTTCGGTTTGTTATTTCTACTGATGTTAAGAAAAAATAAGGAGCTATATATTTTTAGACCATCTTACCACACTACCCACAGTGCTATTTTAAAACATGCCAGTCAGTGATACAGATGCTTTATGTGCTCTCAATACCAAATTCTGCCACTTCTTGTATTTCCTTTCTTTCTGGTGTCCTCAGCATAAGAAGGACATGGAGACGTTGGAGCAAGTCCAGAGGAAGCCACGAGGATGAGCAGGGGCTGGAGCACCTCCCGTATGATAAAAGGAGGAAGTTCTTCTCTGTGAGGGTGCTGAGGCGCTGGCACAGGGTGCCCAGAAGAGCTGTGCCTGCCCCATGCCTGGCAGTGCTCAAGGCAAGGTTGGACACAGGGGCTTGGAGCAACCTCCAAGTGCTCCAGTGGAGGGTGTCCCTGCCCATGGCAGGGGTTGGAATCGGATTATTTTAAAGTCCTTTCCAACCCAAACCAGTCTGGGATTCTGTGATTCTTACAGTAATTGAAAGTAAGTAGCTGGTTTATAGCTTTTTAACAAGACATCTCTCAGTCTTCTTTTTCTCTCCTTCGTGCAAAACCCAATTTTGTTTGAAAAAAAAGTCCTATGAGAAAATCCTCAAGTATAAATTTGCTTCTTAGCTTTTAATTACATCCGTTTTGTAGCAGAGCTTTGATTTACTTCACCAAAGCATGGAGGGCATATTCTTTTTTGCCCAATGCTGAAAAGCTGAATTATTTGATATTGATAATATATGCAGACACAAAACATTATCACACTATTTAATTTCAGTAGCCACCTCTAGGGACATAAAAATAATCTATACTCTAGACTTGAAGTCTAATTTTACAAAACAGACTTCAAAGATTAAAAGGTTTCTATTTTCTCAGGTGCAATTATCTAGGACATACTTGACACCTGGAAGTTACCATGGAGAACTGTCTTTAGGAACGAAAAAATCTCCTATCCAACATATTTCTTTAGCTGATCTCACGTATCTTTATATCATGATATTTTAAAGCAAGTATAGAATCACAGAATGGCCTGGGCTGGGAAGACCAGGCTGCTTCAAGCCCGATCCAACCTGGCCTTGAGCACTGCCAGGGATGGGGCAGCCACAGCTTCTCTGGGCACCCTGTGCCAGAGCCTCAGCACCCTCACAGGGGAGAGCTTCTGCCTTAGATCCAACCTGAACTTGCCCTGTTTCAGTTTGAACCCATCACCCCTTGTCCTGTCGTTACAGTCCCTGATGAAGAGCCCCCTTCCAGCATCCTTGTAGCCCCCTTCAGACACCGAAGTAGCTCATGTTCAGTTACTCATCGACCAACATTCCCAAGTCCTTCTCCTCAGACAGCTCTGAATCACTGTTCTGCCTAACCTGTAGCTGTGCCTGGGACTGCCCTGACCCAAGGGCAGGACACCTTGCACTTCACTTCGTTCAACTTAGGTGCTCCAGTATATTAATTTTCAAATGTATTATTGTCTTTTACATTGCATCATAAAATCTTATCAACTGAATTATACCTACTATAGCTTTAATCCATTTCTACAGAGGAGGTTCACTTCACTGAGGATTACAAAGAGAACTTCAATGGGATATTAGGTTATGATGATTCACATTTGACAAAATTAACTTGAACTGATACACAGGAAGAAATGGAACGAGACAAGAATCACGGCTAAGAAAATGAAAACATTACAGATAAGCAAAGTAATTCCAAAATGCGACAGCCACTTAAAGAAACAACTCTTGATAGCATCAGACACGTTCATATTACTTTTCCATTGCCATAACTGCTGCTGACTTCGTTCCCTATATTAGATTTCATACCTTTCCTTCCACTTGGTTACAAACTCAAGTTGTAGAAAGTAGGGAACACTCTTCATCACAAGTCCATAACAGTTCACTTCAGAGAAATGTAAAATACTTTCCCATATATGCAATCCAGCTCCCTACAGGACTAGACCTGGAATAAATACTTATTGCCTACATGCTAGCAGTGCCTTAGGCCAGCTCTGAAAAACCTTATTAGAGAGGCTATGGAAAAGAATGCCAGAATTCAAGCAACTCATTTTTTTCCATACAGACGCTCCTGAAATGGTATATATTAAAATCAAAGCTACTTACCCTTTTTCTCAAGTTGTAGGTCAAGATGAGATTTCTAGAGAAGGAGTGTGAAAAGGCTGTGTAGAACTCCAGCACCTTCTGCAAGGCATCTCTCTTAATCACATGAAGATCACAGTAAGTCAAAGCCCTTACATTTGCACAGGACTGGGCGAGAGTAGACTCCTTCCAGAACACATCCCCAAAAACATCTCCTTTGCCTACAAGAAAGCAGCAGCATTGCTTTCAACAACAGTGCAATTTCCACCCAGAATATAAAAGAACATACATCTCTTTTATGCAGTAAAAGTTCTACTTGATGTAGTTAGAAAATTCTGCCAGGAAAACAGGAAAGTCTTTAAAATATTTCATAGAATCATAGAATCCCAGACTGGTTTGGGTTGGAAGGGACCTTAAACTCATTCTGTTCCAACCCCCTGCCATGGGCAGGGACACCTCACAGTATTACGGTCACCCGAGGCTCCACTGCTGATTTTTTCCACTCATTTTATTAATTACAACAGCCCCACAAAATTCTGTAAGAATAAACTACAATCAAAAAGTGCTTCATGGGGTAAGTCCCTTTTAATTATCTGTACAGTTCTTCCTCTCTAACTCAGGAAAAGCAGTTCACTCTTGGTTCATGTTCCCTTCTGATCCCTTTCAAAGAGATTAAGAGGAAATGTTTTTTCCTTTTTCTTCTTTTAACTGGCATGCAAAGGATTTGTTCCTTACATCTCTTTTGTTTAGTTTTCTTAATGTGACTAACAATTACCTGCTATTGTGCCAATAAAACCATCCTGTCTAATGCATCAGCACAGGTCCAGGCTATACAGAAACACTAGAACGCGTGAGTATGAAAGGAAGTTCATCCTAATTCACTAGCTCAGTGCCAGGAAAGTCTGTCTTGACAACAGTATAGAGGAGCAGGCCTCACTCTGGTGGCTCTAATGCTCTTCAGGTGGCAAGTCTCAACAAAGTCAGGAATTGGGCATGTGTGTTCCTGTATAATGCAGCAGAGGCTCAAGACAACAACAAAGTCCAAACCAAGAACACCTAGTTAAGCTCCATCCCTGGCAGTGTTCAAGGCCAGGCTGGATGGGACCTGGAGCAACCTGCTCTAGTGGAAGGTGTCCCTGCCTGTAGCAAAGGACTGGAACTGGATAAGCTTTAAGGTCCTTTCCAACCCAAACAAGTCTCGGATTCTATCACCAAGATAATATTGACAAGGCAAGAATATTTCTCTCTTGCACACTGGAATTAAGAAAACATGACCATTTCCTTATCACCTTCCCATGTGTCCACTCTATGAGCATGGGGCAGCAGGTGAAATCCCTGCTGAAGAATACTGCAAGGAGGGCATTTGCATCAGTCTGGACACTACAACACATGGAACAAAGTGTCCAGAGCTGCCTGAGGAGCAGCCCCCAGTCAGGATTTCACCGGTTATACCCCAGCTCAGGCTGGGCACAACAGGTAGTGTTTAGGAGAAAGGCGCTCCTTCAAAGAGCAGTGGTCCTGTTTGCTTGCTTTCCAACATGTTAACATTCCAACAATGCTAACAAGATAAAAATACTCAGTTCTTACCTTGATAATGAAAAACTACACAGTTCTGTTTTGAATGGTATACTCCTATTAAACCTCTGCTATGTTATATCACCACTGAACATCACTTTTAGGAACAAAGAAATACATTCACAATGTCTATCAAGTTGTGGCAGGGATAGACAAGATGGTCTCTTGTATGATAAGCAATGCTTTGCCCTTAGCAATTCTCAAAGCCAAACCATCAAAATACATATGAGTTTATTGACTTCTCCTGGGTCCTTTTAGGTTTCATTCCCTAAATAAACAGTCATGTGTGAAAGTCAAGACAACTATCTTGAGTAAAGGTGTAAAGAACTATCATGATCAGCTCGGTTCTGAACACTTTGAAGGAGCACTGACTGTATCTCCATTTTAAATGCATATACATATGGGAACCACCTGATCCATTAGCACATTTTTTTCTTCACAAAGTCAGGCAAAAGCACCATAATAATACCCTTTCTTCCATCATTAGTATCTTTACATAGTGCCAACATACAGGAATACTCCAAAGGCTGCATATCGCTAAGCACAGTGGTAGTTCAATAACCTGGTGCAGTAAGAAACTTATTATTTTAATGGCAAGGACTTTTCACATCTGCAATCATTTAAACATACGCTTTTTCGGTAGATACGTTAAAAATGGCCTAAGAAAAAAAACTTTAATGCATTTAAAATAGATCATCATCCACAAGGCTTTTAGACAAACAAACACACAATATAGTCAAAATTGAAACCATTTTTATGCACCATAAAAACTGATATGCTTCACTGGGTAAAAATGGATTGTTTGCCTTTGGAACAAATATGCTTTTACTCACAATCTTCCAGGCAATTAGCTAAACAACTCTTTTAATTACTGCTCTGCAATCCAGCAAGCATCCAAATGTGCCCTCACTGATGAGCAACAGTTAGGGCCAGTAGCCCAAGTGTAAGGCACAGGAACTCTAGCTTGTTTCTAACCAGATTTCTAACATCTCCAGACAAATTTCCCTACCTTAAAATGACAATAATCATTTTACTGCCATGCAGTAACATAAAGAATAATTAGTACAATGCAAGTACAAACCCCATGGAGCTGCTTTGCCTACACAGGAAAATGACCTGCAGCAGGAATTAGTTACATCTTCCTCTTTTTAAAATGTAATTCTGCTTTTCACATAAGACAGAAAGACACAACTCAAGCGTCCTTTGCCTGGGGCAGCACCCCCACTTTCCCCTTCTTATCTGTAACTCCCCAAAACCTTCCTGCATCCCTGCAGCTTCCTGCCACCCCAGGGAACTGCTTCCCACTAATGGCAAAAACAGCACATGACGGAGTTACACAGAGCCAAACCAGACTGAGAAAAGCAACACATGAACCACAGCCCAAGTCAGAGGCTTCTATAAGCCTCAATTTTTAACAAACAAATAAATCTAAACCAAGAAGTTGTGCTGTTTTCCATCATCAGCAACTTCCTTCAAGTCACTTGGGTTAAGAGCCAGTGGTCTGGTCAAAAATCAGTCCTTCATTCCAGTTTGGTTTGCATAGCAAGGCACATGGCCAAGCACCACACTGCTTTGTTTGTCAGGTGCACTTTCTAAATGATACATACCAAAATAGCAATCTCAGTTGTCAGATACCGAAATGAAATTGTGTTTGACATTCACAGAAAAAATGGGGATAGAGGAAGGAGCAGTAGGAAGTCTTTATAGCAAGCAGGAATTACAATTCCACCCAGGAATATCTGCGCTGGATTAGAACAACTGTCCTCTTGTACGTAAGAAGGAACTTCAGACCATCTCACTTTGTTTATATGCTCTCCATAAAGTGAGATCAATCATTAAGGAAAAGGCGAAAAAAAGAGGGCAGACTGAGTGGGTGTTTTATCAGAAGCATCTGCAATTGGAAGGCAAGAAGAGCAAAGGGAGACTTCTAAGTGTGCCAGAAGGTGGTTGGCAGAGAATAATGGCAGCATTAGGGAACCTGAGGCAAAAGCCTCTTTTCACATTTAACTCTAGGCTTTCTACATTTCACCTTACCTCTCAAGACAGCTCAAGAAGCTAGAGAAATGCAGATGGCCAGCTGGTTGTCAGTACTTTGCAGTTTCATTCCCAGCTTGCTGAATTCCAAACATTTGCCAGGAACACTCTCTGTCAATCACACTTCAAGTGGATGATCTAAGCTTTTACCATCAATCATTTCTATTCCCTGCTGGATTTGTGGGATGAGGACCTTTTCCACCATCAGCTCAGTATGCTCTGGAAAGCCAAAGGGTTTTCTGCCTTTCATGTTTTCTTGTTTGCTTTAATTATAACAAGTCCCCAAACCCTGACATATTTAAACACTGAAGAATTAGTTTATAAAACCAGCCCCTTCTGCTGCCATATTTATTCTTTCCCAATTTTTTTTCTCCATATTAAATTTGCTATTCATCTCATAAGTGAAGAGGATTTCTCTGTTCCCACTGCAAATTCAGCCTAAATCAGACAAAAGGTGAAGCCACACCCACTGTGTCCTGAAAACAGCACCAATAATAAAGATTTGATGACTGCAACTTCGCCAAGTGTTTCACTGACTCTCTTTGAGAGAGACCCATGCTCATATATTGCCTTGAGGTGCCTCTAGCAGAACAACCCCTGGTTGTTTCACTCCTACAAACAGGAACCACTGAAGAGCTCTCAAACAAAAGATATTCCACGCTATGCTGAAAAACTGTGGAATATTTGGCTGATAACCTACTTAGTTCAGTTTGGGATTCTGGACGTCTGGGCGTGATGGGCTGTTTTGGTGTGGTCTCAGCTGGCTGAGAAGATGAGGCTATGGATTCACGTGCTGAAGCTCTTCCAAGTCAGTATGGACTTCAGTGGGATTCACACGAACCCAGTGATGGGTTTTCAGTACATCCGACAAAATATCCATGTTTGAATCACTCTCAAATCAACAGTAAGAGTTGTTACAGCAGCTAACACCAAAGTCTACCTCAGGTCCCTTCCAGATTTGCCTTAACCAGCATAGAATCATAGAATGGTTGGGGTTGGAAAGGACCTTAAGATCATCTAGTTTCAACCCCACTAACATTGGGAAGGGATACTTCACACTAGACCATGTCATCCAAGGCTCTGTCCAACCTGGCCTCAAACGCTGTCACAGATAGAACATTTACCACTTCTCTGGGCACCCTGTGCCAGAGCCTCAGCACCCTCACAGGGAAGAACTTCTGCCTTAGATCCAACCTGAACTTGTCCTGTTTCAGTTTGAACCCATCACCCCTTGTCCTATTGCTGCAGGCTCTGATGAAGAGTCCCTCTCCACCATCCTTGTAGCCGCCTTCAGACACTGGAAGCTGCTCTGAGGTCTCCACGCAGCTTCTCTTCTCCAGGCTGAACAGTCCCAATGTTCTCAGTCTGTCTTCATACGGCAGGTGCTGCAGCCCCTGAGCATCCTCTGGATTTGTTCCAACAGCTCCATGTCCTTATGTTGAGGACACCAGAACTGCACACAGTGCTGCAAGTGGGGTCTCATGAGCGCAAAGCATGTTTGAACTGTGGAATAATTATGATGTGACATAATCTCAGCAGACTCAAATATAAGCTAGAATGAGGAAACACAGCTTGATGGTATCTCAGCAGCAATGCAGCACTATGCATCTCTTGGAAATCGAGTGGTAGAAAATAGTACTGTTTGTGATGGGGATCCAAAGGCTGCAATACCTTTGGACCTGCCACACAAGATCAGCATCAGTGCAATCACTTTCCCAGCACAGCTCCCCAAAGCACCCATGCTGACCTGCACCCTTGGGATCTGTTCTTCACCTCCAAGCAGTGGGAGACACCAACTGCTGTAAAGGCAAGCACAAATTATTCTCTGTGTGTCAGTGCTCAGTTAAAATGCTGATTAAATTTAAACCAAAACATTTGGCGTGATTTTTCTTGTTTCTTTTATTGATTTATTTTCCTCCAGAACATATTTGAAAAGAACACGAAGATCTGAAGTTATTCCATGTCACAGGGTCCTACCATTAAACTGAGCACACTGCATTTACTAAGCACAGCGCATTTACCCCTCCTGTTCAAAGCCAGTGATGTGAGACTCAGGTCAAACTCCTCCTGTGATCACCACACATCTATTTGGCTTCAACTGAAAACCTTTCCCTTTCCTCCCTTCTCTCATCTCCTCCTTATCCAAGGCATGCACTTTAAACTCTCCCATTTTACAGACACAAGGAAGATTAAAGCAGAGGCACCAGAGCAAAAATATTGTTTCCCCTTGGTGCATTGTTTTAAGGCAACAACTATCTGCCAGCCAGAAAAAGGAGAACTACAATTTGGCATCAAGGTAAAGTGTTCAGTGTCCATCCCACAGATGGACGGTGCATCTTAATAGCCAATGGATAGCTGCAGTTTGGGCCTTTTGGTCCTCCACCACAGTACAGCTGGCAGGACACGATGCACGGAAGGGATACGCTGCTTTGGATTTTATGATTTCTCAAGTGTAAACTGAGACACATAATGAGAAAGGAAATTACCAACTGCACTGCAGAGAATATCCTATTTTTCATTACCCTGAGGTTTTAATCACTCTCATCCTCTAATAAGACCTTAAGGGAAAGAAATCCATAGTATCAGTGCTGGGCAGAAACCAAAAGGAGCATTAATAGTGATAATAAGCTGCAACTGAACTTTCAGTGATGTGCCCGGTGCACAAGTAGAAACACGGCGTAACTGGTCATGGCTTAAACCACGGCTTGGCAACATTTTGCAGACAGTTTAGTACACAACTGCATCCATGCTCTCTGCTGAAGCACATTACTGTACAGGTAAAAACATTTTAGAGCAGGGTTGAGCAGCAACATAATGAATAATCGCAGCTAAGATTTCTATTATTATTCTGATTTATTTGTCTCTCTGAACAAGGCATGGATTATATTTCACTACTTGAATTACTGTGATGAGTACTTTTAGAATGTCAACAGGACCTAGCAGGCCCCCTCACAAAAAGTTGGGAGGCTTCCCAGCATCCCAATCATCTCTCCCTATTTGCTTTTTTAATGGTCACTGTAAAAATCATTATAAATACGTGGTCAGACTGTACAACCTCGGAGGACATGGAAGTTTCCAGCTCAAATAACTAGTCACAACGGTGTGTGAACTTATTTGCATTGCTTAAGTACCAGGGAACTCACAGCTCAATCTGTGCTGTCATTTCATGGGCAGCGCTTGCTCGCTGATCAAAAACTTCTATGAAAGGCTCCAACTGCAATATCCTCAGCGTTATTTCCCCACTGACTTAGAAGCAGGCTTTATGTTATAGTTATTGCTTGAAGCTCACATTTAAGGCTCAACATTTGATTTTCTTTTACTTCAGACAAAAGGATTCATAAGAGTTTAAAACAGTTGATTTCACCTTCTGAAATACAGAAAGTAAATAATGTGAAAACCTCACAACTTTCATAGCCATAACATACTCCATCTGATTTAATATTTCTAGCAACTCCTTGAGGATGAATTTAACAATGGTTCAGAAACATGGAGAAAACAAAGAAAAAAAGTGTTATGTGAAGATTTATGTCTTTGATTATTTTTTTAACCTGTTTTTTCAGTGAAGAAAATTATTTTTCTTCTATTTATTTTTCTTCCTCCAAACTTCGGAGACTGAAAACAAACCCTGCCCAAACACAAATGAAAATTAACTCAGCTCAACTTCCTTGTTAAATTATCATTTCTGCCTCTTCATACCTCTGTTTGGAATATGCACACCAACACGATGGGCAAACCTTCTTAATACAGCCTGAGGCATAAGGAACATGCTGGAATAGAGCTCCTCATCACCACATTCCAACTTCAGTTGCCAGTGTGGCATGGATCACTGCTGCCAGTAACCTGCCAGACTTGGGTGACATGGTGTGAGGTCCCTGCCCATGGCAAGGGGGTCAGAATGGATGAGCTTAAGCTCCTTTCCAACCATTCTGTGATACTACGATCTTTCAAAGGTGACTTCTTCCACATGTGGTGCTGTCAGACTAAGTAAAAGCACTGTGAGAGTCTGGACATTGAGCTTGTCTCAAACACTGCTTACACTGCATCATGCAAAAGACAGGAAACTGCGCTTGTCTCAGGCACCATTTGCACCTGACCATGGGAGACCTTGAGTGTAAACGAAGCAAATAAGGATGCTGGCTCTAGATACTCCATAGATAGGGATTGTTCTGATCCCTTTGGTCAAAGCTGTCAGTTCAAACTGACTTAAAGGATGGAGTTAAATAGCAGACACCAGGATATGAGGGACAACAACCCAGAGGACTCTTGGGGAACCTCAGCTTTGGAACTGCGCAGGTGATCACTAAACTACGCCCATCATTATCACAGTAATGCCTCTCTACACTTCACATGCAGATTATGAGCAACACCCCAAAGAACATTCACATAAAAGTGCAGGGCTCAGGTCAGATGAGGAGCTCACATCACCAACAATACTCTGCGTGAAGAGGACCAACAAGATGTGCTGGGTCCACGGGTGGCGATACTTGTTCTCTTCGCTTTGTCTTTCTCCCCCTTTCTCTCTTTCCTCCTCTCCTCTATTTTTCATTGAATATTGACTAAATCTATGTAAAAACATGTGGCACAGGACTTGCTGATCCAGCTAAAGTGATCATTGTTGAGTTTCCTGTGTCTAACCACACGCCTTGTGTTTTGTATTAATAAATCATAAAACTGATTGAGAGGTGTCATTTCACCTTAACTCAGTACAACGGTATTAAGAGAATGGTCGTCAGTCCCAAGGGGATGGATCTCATCTTAAATGACATTATGCAAAGTTGCAGAAATTCACAACAATAAAACATTATAAACCATAGGGAAAAAACTCCAAATGATCTTAAGTGCCAAGAAGCTCACTGCTGAGGCCCCTATTCGTAGGGAATACCCCCGCTCCCCAGCTATTTCAGCAAGTCATTAATCAAGTGGTTTAAAAATCTCTTTCTCCAACCCCCTGCACAGTCTTAGACCATCTATACCCAGCAGCAGACAGGAGCTTTGCTGATTCCTGCTTTTAATGCTCTACCAGAAGTCAGATGTAGAACAAGGAATGTCTGGCTGAAGTCTCAAAATAGGCAACTCCTGAGGCCATCCCATATTACCTTTCCTAGACACCTGGAGCACAGGAATAAGGAACAGCCTTTGCCCAACAAAACCACTTGGAACAAACCCCTATTTCTCAAGATCAGTTTTAATGCTGCTCCTACATCCACTGTGAAATTAAAACCTGGCATTAAAGTAGACCTCTTCATGCCACTGTCTTTTAAAAGTTTAGCTGGAATACTTCAGACACACACTGAGGAAACCAGACTTTTAAAACTGTTCCTTTAGCTCATGATCACTAACTCATAGGAATATGCAACTTGTCCGACCTGCCTGTATGTGCCAAGCTGAAACAACAAAAGCTTTAAACTATAAATAGAAAAAGCACAATAGTGCTACTGAAGATAAAGCTGGATTTTAATCTCAATCATTCCTTTTGCAAAGCACTGCTGGTCACATTTGCCTTATTCAATAGCACCAACAATGCTGTGACGTTAATACTGTCTTTGAAAATAATAAGAAAACTCTAATGCCATCCGTAATCCTGCCACCACTTCTTAAGCCTGAGAGCACAGCAGCTTGCTACTTTGAAGAGTAGGACCTACATTTCAAAGTCAGGTGAAAAATGAAGGCACGAAGATAAATAAGTGTTGCTGTTTAAGCTTTTACAAAGACTTGGCATTCTGGGGAGACCTTATAGCAGCCTCCAGGGAGACCTTACAGCAGCTTCCAGTACCTAAAGGGAGCCCAGAAGAAAGTTGGAGAGGGACTTTTTACAAGGGCCTGTAGGGACAAGGACGAGGGGAATGGCTTTAACTGCCAGAGGGGAGACTGAGATGAGCTCTTAGGCAGACGCTCTTCCCTGTGAGGGTGCTGAGGCGCTGGCACAGGGTGCCCAGAGAAGCTGTGGCTGCCCCATCCCTGGCAGTGTTCAAAGCCAGGTTGGATGGGGTTTGGAGCAACCTGCTCGAGTGGAAGGTGTCCCTGACTGTGGCAGGGGTTGGAACTGGGTGAGCTTTAAAGTCCCTTTCAACCCAAACCAGATTGTATGATTAAATAATAAAAGGCCCCCAATCACACCATTAAGCTCCAAAAACAGGGTTGTACACAAAGCAGTTTAGTTTAGGGAAACCTGATCTGGCTCAGGTATGAGGGCCAGTCTAAAGATAGCAGCCTGGGCTTTTAGCTTACCAGACATCTTCAAGACTGCTGAGAAGCAATCTTCACACACAGCTGTGTGGAAGATGCAATGCTTTTCCACTGAGAACATCTACAACAGACAACACTTCTGCACTGCTGTTTTCCCTCCTCCAAAATAAACCATCCCTATGGTGCAGTTGCCCTTGGAGTTTGAACTGTCCTATCTGGATGCAAATCTGTCCCACCAAAAATCTAATCAAACCGCTCGTGTCTGCATCTGAATGAAATGCTCATGGCTAAATGAGTAAGCTAAAGCAATTGTAAAGAAAACAATTATTCTTCTAATGTTCCTTTAAGATTGCAATTAGATCAAATTAAATCAGCAGGAATTTCTCCACACAAAGCAAACGGAGCATTTAATATCCTGCTGAAACAAAACATGGCACACCAAGCTCTCCTACAGTATCATGTTAAAACCACAGTTTCCAGTAAGGATAAACGATCTGTATTTCAGGCACACTCAATGTTCACTTACTTAGCTCACATGTGATCTTAAAAGTAAGTCTATGTGTACCCTCTGCACACACTTCCCACCACCAATGTCCCCCCTAGAAGTGATATATTCCACTTTCCCCCTGATAGGGAAGGCAGCAGCCAGGCTTAAGCTATAAATTCCTGTTCTTGCCATTCTGTCACTGCATACTTTACTTTCATACTTGTATCTACATTCTGTTACTTCCCTCCAGTTTTGATGGAAGCAGAAGGAATAGCAACAGCAAACTGTCTTTGTGGAGGTCAATGATATTTCTTCCTCACAGTAAAGGACTGCCTTGATTTCCCTTCCCATCTCATGAACATCATGCTTTGTGGGGACAGCAGTTGGACTCACGAGTCTCTTCCAAACCCAGGAAATTCTATGATGCATTCTCTTTGGGAAACCAACAGTTTCTTCTTTTTAAAGTTTTTAGCTCAAATAAGCATAGCAAGAACATAGTAAGTGCAGAACAGCTGGGATGCAGCACTTGGGATAAACTATGTTACCCTTGGGATAAACTGGTTTTTTTGGGGGGCTGTGTTTTCTTTGCAACCATTTTCTTTGCAAACCTAATGGTAAAAGTTATCTTTCTCATCCATGGCTCAGCTTTGCAGATCACAGTGGTTCTCAAGCTTTGTGTTCTAATTGCTAAATAAGAGCTCCCAGTCTCTAAGCAGATCTGCAAGCCTACCCTCCAGTCTTCCAGCCCATACACACTGGGCCCCTCACAGAGATCACCATGACCACTTCAGCAGCCCTGAACAACTCACAGAAGTAAAGCTCTGCTGCTCAGTCAGGCCCTCTACAACTCACTGACTGCAGATCTTGCAGCAGTGTGGAAATTTAAGGACAAGACACTGGTTTCCCCACTGCTGCCTGGGAACAGCAGCCTCTCACCCTAATTCCAAGGGTCTGCTCCTTCCTCTCTCCAGCTTTTTAGTGGAGTGTCCTTCTGCATTTCAAAGACTACCCCAATTGTAAGCAGAAAGGCTTGGAACCAATCTGGCTCTGAGAACCTCTTGTCTCCTGCAGATCCCTCAGAGAAGAGGGATTTTTTGTTCCATCCTGGGGAATCACATACAGATCCCATTTTATTTGACTTTCCTCTCTGATCACAGTAGTGACAAAGCCACAGAGATGACTCCAAATCCCAAAAACTAAAGGTGTGGAGGGAAGAGGATCAATAGTCACTGTCCCAGGAGAACAGCAATAACAGAATATTTCTATTCATTCAGATACCAATGGATGAACCTCAGCTCCCTGCAGCTATCACTCTGCAACAGCAGAGATTAGGGATTTAAGTTTCCTTAGCACTGATTTCTCAAGGAAAGTGGGACGAGTTTTTATCTAAAGTGAGGATTATGATAAAACACAGAAGTTACTGGTAAAGACGAGGAGAAAATTAGGCTTTTTAAAGGACATCTTGAAGAAGCCTATTTCAGTGCTTTTTACCTGTACTGCTGAAAAAGAGCAGCAAGGTGTTTTGAGGTTTTCTTCTTGTGATGGCCACAGGAGAAGGCATTATGGCATAAAAGGTGACAAAAACTGAGAGGCTTTATCATCTAGCACTGAACACCACATGTGATTCCAGAACAGAAAAGAATCAGTTATCTCCCTTTCACCTTTTTAGTTCCTTATGTGGCACAAAATACTATGAACTTGGCTCCACAGAACACTAAATTTACCTTGTGCTACTTATTCAATCCTGTATACAGGTAGCAAAAAACGGAACTCATTTTCCAGTAGACATTCCTCCTAGGAGAGCTACCTGTATGTGTTCAGAAAAAGGAAGATTACCAAGCCAGTTTGTTCACTTTCTCCAGGCTGCTTTGAGTGACACGTACTGGATTAAGCCACTGTGAGAATTTACTGTATCACAACAGGGTCTGACAGATGACAAGTAACACCTCCTGAATGCCCCAGCCCCATGATTCATCTACACCTGTTGGATTATCACACTCTTTCCTCTTAGCTTTGCCTCAGAGTGTTGGTCACACCACTATCAGCTTCTTCTGAATGCCTCCCCCCTGAAGCTGTCATTCCAAGCTAAGACAAATTGACTCTAAATTATTATATTACTTTGACATTAAAAGAGATAAATATTATTTCAGCACGAGATCTTAAATCTGATTGTAAAATTCTCAGCAAATTGGATTATCCCTGGGAGGGATGCAGGGAAGCCAGGCACTTGGAAAGAAAAATCCCAGGTTTCTGAAGTTCTCAATGGAATTTCTAATGCAAAGAGATGTGATGAGACAGGCAGAACCCCAAGAATGACCACGATTCCAATGCTCAAGTACAGCTTCACTGACCAGGAGAAATAGGCTTGAAGCATCTGGAGATTAAATGAATGCCCTTTGCATTTACTTACATCGAACAGGAAGGACAATGAAATACACCTCACCAGGCTGTGGTAAAGCTGATTTGAGTGAAGCTTTTTAAAGAATGACTTAGGTGCTAGAGTAAAAGACGCTGTAAAAATGCTCTATGCATCTGTATTTGTGCACAGTGCATATAATCAGCTGTGAAACTTACCCAATATAGCCACGACTTCATCATCCTGGATTACTTCCAAAGACCCCGAGACCACAAAGCAAAGGCTGTCGACGCTCTCCCCCGCGTGGTAGATCAAGTCTCCTGGGGCACAGTGCACTGTCTGGAACTCCATGGCAAGAGCCCGAAGGCACCCATCACTTGCCAGCCTGAAGGCTGGGTGCTCCTTGAACACTTTGCGGTTCAGATGCACGCAGATATCTGCTCTCATGTCCTTAGGGCATATCTGCAACACCTGAGAAGGAAATTAAGTCATTATTTCCTGTGCATACCTTATATTTTACTACACAGGGTTTAAGAACTACTTTCCTCCTCCTTATAAAATTTCTGATCTCAATCTGTCCATTTATTTTTATATTATTTATACAGATAAGCCCCCATACATGCTCTGCTTTCCATACCTGAAGGGAAAACAATGTTTTCATCTCAGCGACACGCTCTGCTGGATATTGAATTACTAGGAGGTGGCCTCAGGTTTTTAAGACAATAAAACACTGCACAGCAGTACAGAAAGTGGTAGAGAAAAGCTTCCTGCTGGATTGTTTCTAGAGGGTAGGTCACTCTTAATAGATTCCATGAAAAGCCTGCACAAATCACATACTCCAAGTGAGAGAATATTGTATAGAGAACTGTAATGTCATATTCCTTCAGCAAAAGAAGTTATTAGAAGTTTCATTAACTCCTAACACTGAGATCTGCAAGCATTCAAATTCACCCCTCAGTGGCAGTAACTTTGTTCACACAAGAAAGGGACTTCAAGGCATGCTGGGCAACTTCTGATCTTCCAAATGCAGTGCTCCTCAGGGCAATTCCTGACATGTGCTCCTAAGAGTACACAAAGTGATGCTTCTCACAGTGGGTACCAGTCAGGGCCATTTCTGAAGGTTTTCAGTATAATCAAGATAGACGAGTGCAAAGAATATAGAATTACTACCGCATGCACAGATTTAAAGTTTCTGGCAAAAACACTGGAAACACATCAACATGAACAGGATTTGGGGATGATAAAACCCTCGGAGGATAGTTTGTGATGAAGTGCATCTCAGGACATATTATTTGAGAAACACACTGAGTGGTACAAGTCTGCCTCATTATTTTTTACCTCAGTAATAACTATTCCATCCAATTAAGGAGGACTCTGGGTGAGCTTCAGAGTTACTCCCACACATTTTCCTCGACGGAAAGTGATGGCTGCTTCAATGCCAACACTCCCAGAAAACACAGGAAGCACTAGGCTACGCCTACTCCTTGCAGTGGGGGTCTGTGCAAGATCTGAGCAGAGAACCAAGCTCATAACTCTGTGCATGGCACTGGTTCCACATACTACGCTTGCTGCTCCAAAGGCAAATGACTCTTCCACCAATATCATCATCTGTGGCCCACCTCCAAGCAGACCTGCTATTACAGATATTACTGCTGAGATACAGCACTTAAGTGCAGGGCACTCATGGATGATCTCTCTTGGCTGCCCCACTGGGAACAGCAGTTAAACCTGCCAGTTCTCAGTCTTCCAGGCTCACAGGAATTGGTTGAGGCAGGAAGAGCAGCATTTAACATGGAAGATGGGCAGTGGCCGTAACTCTTTGCAATGACTTCATTTACTCTTTCAAAAGAACCATTTTGTCTCTGCAGATGCTTGCCAAACTGTGCTACTGGAATGCGACACACACACTTCACAGTTACTTGAATACCATGCACAAAAAGGGTTGTTGTAATAGAAATAGTAGTATGAAAATGTGAACACTCAAGAGAATATTTACACAAAACCCCCTTAGTTTCCCACTTTAAGGCAAAATTAACTTGCTTTCCATTCTCTATTTAAAGAAGTTGTCTCTGGACTTCAAAAATTATATGGATTAGAGACATTTGAGAATTAAAATGGTAGAAAATCATTTTTATGAGAGGTAAGGAAACATGTGCATGGATTCGGTTTAGAATCTTTCAGCAGCTCTTGGTTAAATTTTGTTATACTGCTATTTTCTAGACTTACAGACTTTGCTTTTAGCTGATTATTCACTCCTTGGCATGCCTGCAGTTAACAGTGAACTGACAAATAACGCGGCCTACTCAGTGCCTACACTGAGTCTGTGCCAAGTTCACCTTTAAGGATCTACCTCATATGTAGAAAGCTGCACTGCATTACACAGCAGCACAAATACCACTGTTCTGTCCCAGCAGCAATTCATGTTTTATTCATTGCATGACATCCTAGAAGTTATACAGAGGCATCAAACCAAGAGAGCTCAAACCTGAGAGTTTCTGGATTGGCACAGCCATTAGTCACTTTTACATCTGCTAGCTTTTGTATGCAAATGAAAGTTGATTTCTTGGGTTTACAAGTCATCACTCCTGGCAGTTCATCTCCGAACACACCAGTTATTGAAAACAACATGATATTAAGCTCTTTGATGTCCTTACATCTGGAGACTTTTTTTTTTTTTTGTGTTTATTAAGATGATTCTTAAAGGCTACAGTGAACTGTGTTAGGTTTGGTTATCCTGCTGTCTCCAAAGGCATTCTTAAAGCACTTTTCTCCTCTACCAGAAGCCAAGAATGAACTTTGAAGATAAGCTGAACCAAACATGTTTTACACAGCAATTTTTTCTCATTGCTTTGTTCAAATGACAAGAGGAGCTTGTACTAGGGGGTGAATGAAAGCACAAGCATTCAGTACGCTATGTGTCCTCAGATACTGCCTCCTCACCTTCCCCAAATGTACCTACCTCAAACCCGTTGCACTGCACACAGGTATTTGGTGAGAATACAGGCAGAGAAGCTTCACATCAGCACTATCCAATACCAAAATACTGTTTCTTTCTGAAAGCTAGTATGCCAGACAGTGCTTCCCAGGATTATGGTCTAGAATCTAAATGACATTTAGGAAAGCAAACAGTATCCCACGTACCCACTGGCCTCCAGACAGCCCAGTGCAAGGCCACATCTGTTCTACTCTTCCATAACGATGCTTTAAAGCTAGATGGAAATGAAACTGTTTGCTCTTCAACTGCATCATCTACACTACTGAATACTAAATGAAGCCTCTGACCAGAAGGCTGGTGACCAGACCATTGGTATGGTTTCCTGAATGAAGCATCCCATAAATCACATCTCTTTACAAGCAGTAAGAAAACCAGCATCTATCTCCACAAAAGCTGGCAAGTAAAATGAAAGCAGCAATAGCTGCTTTTGTACATTTGTTAGGGTGAAGGGCCATTTGTTATTTTAAAAGACACAGTGGGAATTGACTTCTAAATGCAATGAATTAGGATGATAACATTTGCCTCACATGAGGCAGATTTCATGTAATACACTGGGACAGTGATGACTTCCTGCTTTTATCTTTACCTGCACACAGAATATCACATTCTACAAAGGCAAAACAGATTTTACTTCGCATTCAGGCCCAAAGAGCTGCAAACAATTTCACACAACGGAAACAGTATTTTTAACAAATCTCATTTGAAGAAATTCTGAGGCTGTGTTAGAATTTGGAACCTTCTTTGTTTACTGGAAATGAAGTTCTTTCCTTCATCATTTTCACACTATTTCATACCACATCACCAGAAAAACATAGATACTTCTACCACTAACATATGTCACTATGACAGAACAGTTGAAATACTGTATTTGGAAGTTAAAAATTAAGGGAAGCTACTACTTGGAACTATTTAAAGAATATTTGTCTTCTTTCCTAAGAAAGTACCTCCTGTTTATGTTAATGAAATACTTTCAGGATGTGACTTCTTTCCTTGTAGTTTAATTTCCTTACCTTTTCAGTATCTATTCCTCTGGACATTGACCAGGTGGAAACAATGTAATCCATCACACGTTCACTCAGTCCTTTAGGGACCTGGTAGAGCTTTAGAAAGTCCCGGACGCTGTTCAGCATTTCATGGTATCTGTTGGTATTAGCATACATTTGCTGAAATATGGTTGTCACATTACCAAAAATGGTTGCATACAGAAGGGCTGTGAAAATAGAAAAAAAACAGAGACTATAATACATAGTAAGCTGTGATGATCAGTCTGTGTCCCACTCTGCTTTAAGACTGGAAATGCCAGGCCCATGCAACAGCAGTAGTTTGTTAGGGAGGCCTGATGAGCTCATATAGGTCTCCTGCAGCACTACAAACTGAGGACCAACCACCCAATGTTGTGATGACAAGCCCTGCAACACAGCCCTCTGTCCATAAAACAACTCAGTAGTATCCAAAACCTTAGGAAACCACAATTTCTATTGTGACACAAGAATTTTAAGACAAATGGCTTGACAGCAAATATCTTAAAAATTCATCTCTGGTTTACAGCACCTGTGTTGAAATGCCATCAGTGACAGATTTCAAAGCTTTAAGTGCATTACCACAGCAGTAAACCGAATCATCATTACCCACCTCAGTGTGACAACAACAATGCATCAAAGCAGAAGACGGAATATGTAATAAACAGCTACCATGGGTCAGTGATTTATAGATGTAAGCCTAACCATACATAAAAACTCACATTATGTTTCCTATTTTTCAGGCAGAAAAGAGGCAAGAGCTGGAGCCCTCAAAGGCAGCCCACTGTACAGCCCTCCTGACTTCATTCCACAGTCATGAAGCCAGCTGCTTCATCAAGATGGGATTAACAATAAACACAAGAAAGGAAAAAAGGCAGTAATTCCAGGTGTGGAGAGAAGCAGATGGAAACACACACAACTCGAGAAGATCCACCTGCCGAGGCCCAAGACAGAACAGCAGCCTCAATGATCGTATTTGATGGCTTGCAGAGCTAGGGGCTTAGGCTCCTCCAGTCAATCCAGCCTGGAATGAAAGGGAAGGACAGGAAGCCTCCAGGGAGGCTTTCCTTTGTTGTGAATTGGGTCAGTGACATGTGAGAGACTGGCTGTAGAGTAAGTCTGACTGCAGATGCAACAGGAACCACCAGTGGCTTGCTGCGAAGTTCTTCCTCTTTGTTATTTCCTGTACCCCAAAACAGGCACCAAATTGGCAGCATCATATCTCTTCCACTCAAGATAAAAATAAATACTTCAGAAATCATATTTCTAAAAAATGGTATTTTCCCTTACCTAAATACCCCTTTTTGCTGTTTGTTTCCTTCCTCACCCTCCTCTTAAAAAAGAAGAAAAATTCCTTCATCCCATTTATTCCTTTGCAAATGCAGCTATTTCTTCAGGTGTTATAAGCAGATACCTTTAAGCCAACTAAGCTGCTTTAGGGCTTCATGATCAATGTGCAAATTAAAGTTATAGGACTGTCCTTCCCCTGACCATGGAGAGATGCAATTTAAACTCAGACTTGCTCCAGGCCTTTACACTGCTGATTCTCTACAGGATTCTTTCCTGCTACTGCCTGACCTCTTTCTAGGAGTTCTGTAGAGACCAGCTCCCCCTTTTACCAACTACCCCTTCTGCAGGGGCAGGTATAAAAATACAGAGAGAAATGTGTGAACTCAGTTTAAAAGAAGCAGAGAGTATGAACAGGGATACAGTGACAGAAAAGTGGAGATCATTTCTCTGTTTAACCCTAACCTGTGCCTGAGCTAAACCATACTGGGAAGTTTGAAGAATGAGAAAATGCTTTTGAAACCCCCATAGTGACTATAAATGCCCCTTAATCCATTAATATTTTGCATTTCACCAGCATTACCTTTCCCTATGTCCTGGTTTGCCTACATTCATTTTTTACTAAAAAAGAAAAAATAATCCCCAAACTTGCAATGCCTAATCTATCATTAGTTAACCAAGTTACTACTATTAAAGACACATTAAAGCCAAGGTGTTTTGCAGCCTGCTATTGGGTAGATCCATTAGCGTACTAAACATCGACTCTTTCTGCATCAAATAGCTAGCTGTGTCCCTTTCCCTTCTTTCGGAATACTGAAATGAACCCACTGCAGCACACTGCAGCCCCACGGAGATTCTAACACACACAGGGAAGAAGATGGGCAATTTATGACAGAGCAAGGTCTCCAATACCTCCTCCCCATGAGTGTCAAGATCCCTCAGAAGACAGACCCCACCCTGCCATTATTACTTCTTTCTGCCAACAAACACCTTGTCCCTAGCAAGGTGGGGACTGCATTTGCAATGCAGTCTGTGCCACCCCATTTAAAGCAGTGTTTAAATAACAGCAAAGATAAAAGCAGAGTCATTTCAATAGCCAATTACCCGCACAAGTGACTCATGAAGGTCAGACGCAGGTTGCAAAGGTCACCAAATGATCTGCTACTTTGAACGATGGAACAAATAAGAGCAGAGAAATAAACACAAGTCAGTGTAGGCCTCAGCTAGCACAGTACAAGAGCTGTGATCTGGTTTTGGAATTGTAAGAGGAAGGATTTCTATCTGTAAGAATGAGAGTTTTGCAATTATCCCAATTACAGATGTAAGTGCTGCATGCAGTTCCTGAGATGAATCATCAGACTGATGATGACTTGTTCAAAATGCACTCATCCAAAGCCCTTGCATACAAAATATGCGCATAAGAACAATACAGCAACAAGTGCGACCGACAGCAACTAGTGCGCATCCTCTTACATCTTGTCCCCACGACTTGCAGTGCTTTCCAAAAGAGAACTGCCTTCATTTTCACCTTGGGAAAGCTGATCCAGAAAGTCTTGTCTGCAGGTAACTTCCACTTACCAATTAGAAACCCCAAACAAACACCTTTTACATACTTAAGGAGTAGCCTCCGCTAACCTAAATACTCTCCAAAGAGAAAGCACCTGGATTTACAAACAGCAGATGATTTAAATGTGTAATTACCCTTTTGTTTTGCTAACAAGTTCCTAGTTTACAACAAATGATCGTAGCTGGCTGAGAGAAAAGAGCAGCCTTGCAAACCTGTTGCGCTGGTTCTCTTCTGGTTCAGAGAAAGCTCCAGGAGCAAAGCTGCCAACGAAGTTTGAAGTTGACAAGCAGGAATTCTTTACTGCGGCGCCGGCAGACACCTCCTCCGAACGCGTGTCCCCGCGTTGTTCCACACTCCGTCCTTACGCAGCCGCTGGGCATACATACATATTAATGAGGCTACGTACGGATCTCATCGTTCTCCACGAAGTTCCCGACAGGCGTACAAAAATGTGGTGGTGGTCTTTGAGGGTCGTTTACTTCTTCCAACAGTCTTCATCACTGCTGGCAGCCTTCGAAGCACGTGCAGTAGATGCTTATACCAGCTTCATTCGTTTGTTTACACCATAGATAGTAACAATCATCCCATCCTCCTACTTACCAGCTAGTTTAACTGCAGCCCATCACGGACCCCTGCCATTCCAGATACTCCTTACGTCCTGTTCTTCTAGCCTGTTTTTCTTACGCTCATTTTGTACTAAGGTCATAAAGGCCTAAAACTACAATGGTTTATCTTACACAAGAATTCTCAGTACGTTCTCTAGCTGTACTCTATATTTTTTTCTGCGAATCATGCACCTCAGTAATTTTCCATTGCTCCTGTTACAAAGCCATCAAACTTCACATTACTTAAAACTGATTGTAAAGGTTTACGTATTTCATTTTGTGATTTCGTGGCCCCCTTGTCTCACTTCTCACTGCGGAGGAAACACGGTGGTAAATTAAGCACAAACACTGCACGCCTCAAAGGTGTTTTTCAGGTAACATATTGTGAGGTCACACAAAATAAACATTGATCAGATACAAAGAAATGCAGAAATTAATAACTGTCTGGATTATAACATAATTATATGAGAAAAGCACATGATTTTGAAATTTGCAACTAGAACAATGTTAAGACCTTATAACTGCTTGAGATTAAGGGTTTTAATTAGTGGTAATTATGCCTCATCTGCAGTTAAATGCTGAACTGCGCATTGCAGGCTGCAAGCAAACACCAAACTGAACAGGTATCTCTCAACAGATTGTTCACAACACTGCTTCTGATAGAATCGTTATTTGTAATCTTGCAACTTGAAACCAAAGCATCTAAAGAAAGATTTACTTATCAGATATCTATGGAATGCTCTACAACAGCAGAGAACTTAAACAGCTTGTCCCATTTTCCACTGAGAGGCAGAGCTGCTTCATTTGCTTCTTCTCTAGGAAGCTACGGCTCTAGGAGCATTTGACATCATACACAGTGTTTCTTATTCATAATGTTTTATTTGACTTTTCACAGAATGGTTTGGGCTGGAAAGGACCTTAACGTCATCCAGTTCCAACCCCGTGCCACAGGCAGGGACACCTTCCACTGGAGCAGATTGCTCCAAGCCCCTGTGTCCAACCTGGCCTTGAACACTGCCAGGGATGGGGCAGCCACAG
>JAOEHY010031094.1:0-17741 GCA_025447955.1 Psilopsiagon aurifrons
TGCTAGACATTGTATGTGCACACAGATATTGGACATACATGCTAACACACACACTGTGTGCACACACTGGCAGGTAGTGCGTGTGTGTGGATATTGTAGGTGTGCATGTGCACATGTGTGGGCATCTTGTCCCCCTGCAACCAGCACTGCCCTGGGAGCGGGTGCTCATTCAGCTAAGGGGCTTCATGAGTTGGGTGGAAGGAAGGAGGAAGTCTCTGTCCCTAATGGCTCCTTCTCTCCTCAGGACAACTCAGATGTCTTCATCTCCACAGAGGACACGAACTGGAAGGTAGGACCAGCCACAGGGGGTGCGTCCACCTTGGGCCCTGCAGGGACAGCAGCCTGTGGCTGGGGAAGGCTGTACGGTGCTGAACAGATCCAGTGGTGCTGCTGTCCTTCCTTCCCATGGGGACACAGTTCCTGGTCAGTGTCTGTACATGGGGCTGCACGTCTATTGCAGACGCCAGCAGGAGGAGATGGTGCCAGGCATCTCTGTGCTGGCACTGGATGTGGCTGTGGGCACTTGGCGAAGGGCCGGGGACAAAATCTCTTTAAAAGAGTCGATTTCTTCTCAGGAGGGCTGAGCTGCTTTTCCAGCCCCTCCACCATTGCCATGGCAATGGTTTCCCAGGCAATGCCAGCTCCTCTCTTACATAAGGATGTTTGAAAGCCTTTCTTTTTTGGAGGCTTCAGCATTGCCCCCTCTTTTGGAGAGCAGGGGCCCTCCGCTCCCTGGCTGGAACCTGCTCACCTCATACTTCCATTTCACCTCTCTGTAGGAGCCCCATGATATGGCCTCGGGGCTTGTGGGGCTCAGTTTGTTCAGGCTCCTGCTTTGGTGGGCTTCACTGTTGCACCCAAGCTCATCCTACACTGTGCTTCCCCCAGAGACCGGGGTGCTGATAGATGGGGAGGGAGGGCAGTGGGGCTGCCAGACCCCAGGTTGCTGCCTATCCCTCTCTGAAAGCATACCCTCTTCTCAAGGGACACCAGTGACTGGCTTTATGTTCTATGTTACTGCTTTGGGGTGGCTGGGACCACCAGGATGGTGGGCTTGGATGGTGCTGTCTGAGCCTGGTCTGGCACTGAAACACCAGCACTTGCAAGGGTGAAATGAGTCTGGATTTCATTCATCTTGGGAGAGGAGCAGGGAAGCATGGGTCCCTCTTTTGGCAGACCCAAAGTGATGCCCAGGCTTTTGGGGCTGTCCTGCTCAAGTCTCAGTCATCCATGCAGGTACAGAGAGGTGGGGAACAAGGAATTCCATCAGGATTCTGGGCTACTGGTTTGCAGAGTGGGAGATCTCGGTGCCTCTCTTGGAGGCCACAGAATTATTAAAAGGTGGCATCGGCAGAAGAGAAATTCCAGCTTTCCCCGCAGCCCTAGAGCTGGGGAGGTGCTTGGGCTGGGAGTGACAAACTGTGTGGGTCTGGCTGCTCCTTGCTTTGCCTGCTCAGGGTTCTTGTTGAAAGCTGGAGGGGAAATGAACCCCCTGGTGTCAGTGACTTGAGAGTGAGGAGGTGAGGAATGCAGCTGGGCACCAGTATGGCCCTCCCTCACCCATTGCCAGGGCTGGGCTTGGTTGGCGTGCAGGGGATGTTAAAGAGCAGCATCTCTCCCAGGACCACCTTTGCATGCCAATGTTTCAGGGAGTGGCCCACAGTGACGCTGATCCGTGTCCCTGCTGGTGCCCATTGTAGAGGGACCAGACAGCAAATGCTCCAGCGATGCATCTTGGTACCTAGAGAATGACCCAGGCAAGGATCAAAGCAGCATTCCCGAGCCAGCCAGGCCCTGAGCCCTCCTGGTTCCCCTCCAAGAGCCTCATGGTGGGATGGGATGAGCTTCCCAGGCTGTGCAGGGGCAACCTCCCTTTACTCCCCACCCCGTCAATTTTCCTTCGCCGCTGTGGGGTATTTAATCCAGCCCCAGCTGAATTCTTGGCCATCCCTCTGCCCCTCACCAGAGCTATTACTGCTCCCTTGACAAGATGCTCTGGCCTAGGGGGACAGTGAGGGGGAGCAGGGGTCCCCCATTCCCACACCAGCCACAGTAAAGCCCTTGGGGCTCCTGGGATAAGCCAAGTTGTTGGAATGCAAGGGGCAGGAGCCACTGCCTTGGGACCTGGTGGCCCTGGCCCTGCTGAAGGTCTGGACCACCCACCAGTGCATGGGCTTGTAGCCAGTGGGTTGGCAGTGCCATTCAGTGCCATTCAAGTGGAGTCAGCCTTGCTCAGCCCTCCCATGTCCCTGCAGCCCTTGTGCATTCATGCCTTGCTTTGCCTTAGCTTTTCCACCCCTTCTCCCTCTATTTTGCCACCATCTGTCTTCTCTTGCCTGCTCATGCCCCTCTGCAGCTCTAGCTTTTCTCTGAGGGCTGTGGCTGCTTGTGCTCTTCGACTCCACAAGCAGCAGAAATTCTACCTGGACCCATGAACAGCTTTGTGCCTGTGCCAGGACCCCATGGAAGATGGGCTTACCCCTCTCATGATCCTTCCCTAACAGAGATGGAGCTTGGGCTTGGCTCTGAGCTCCCTGCAGGACAAAACAGTGCAGAGGAAAGCTTCTTTGGGGCAGGCAGGGTGGATGCCGTCCATCTGCCTGTCTATCCATCTTTTCTCCAACATCCAGACCCCCTGACTGGTTTGAAGGACACCGTATTCGGTGACTCCCCACAAGCTCTGGGTGATCACTTGCTCAGGTCAGGGAAAGGGCTCTCCCAAAGGCAAAGGGGCTCAGCCCTGTTATTAGACATCAGAGACTGTATGAGAACAAGCCTGCTGGGTGAAGCTGAGCTCATGGGGCTTTGCCATGGGGGGAGGCCCATATGTGTGCTGGTGGTGCAGCTGGACCCACTGCTGTGGTGTGTGCAGGCCATGGTGGAAGCAAGCCATGGCCAGGGTGGGCCATGATCCATGATGCAGAGGTGGTGACATGCTCCAGCATGGCGCATCCCTGCGGTGGGCAGGGAGACTGGGGGGTCCCCACTGGGTGCCGTCCTGGTCTACCACTGCTCGTGGCTCTTCAGTCCCTTTGGGGGACCACGGCACTCTTTCTCCATCCATGGTTGCCCAGCTTCATGCTGGAGTAGCTCTGGAGGTGCCTGTGCTGAGCCAGACTGTGCAGGAGCAGGCAGGATAAAGGGGATGGCACCAGAGACTGCCCATCGTGGGGCATGAGGCCACCCATGGGTGTGAGCTGCAGGAAGCCCTCATTGGAACCAGAGCAGAAAATATCTGCCTGTACGCATGCATACGCAGAAATACACACGTGTGCATTTGCATACACAGCATGTGTCAGACACGATCTGACCCCTCAGCGCTTCTGGGTTGTCTTTGCTCCTGCTTTATTTACCTGGCACTGGTGATGGCCAGACTGCGACTAAATCCTGTGCATCCCCTGCTTGCCAGTGTTCCACAGCTGGCAGGATGGCTGTGCTGCTGGGTAAGGTGACACATATCTGGGCAGTGTTCACATGTGTACATATGTGTGCCCCTCCGTGCACATGTGCACAAGGTTCTGTGTGTGTGCAGACCATCATGCATCCACGGGCATGAGGGATAGCCATGGCATACATGGGAAACACAAAGGAGAAGGACGCAGCAGGTGTGCTCCTTATGTGCATATGACCGTGCACATTCATGTACAGGAACATGGACCAACACAGACTCACAGGGGCCAGCCCCCATGTATGGGTATGCACAAGCATTTTGTGGGGTTGTGTGTGCTTCAGCGTGGCTTGTTCTCTTTATTCTCCCGAAGCTTGCATACACAGAAATGAGAGGGGGACATAACACAGTGCGTCTTGTGTTGGTGTGTGTTCTTGTGCATGCATATGCGTGGTCACACACATCTGCAACGCATGCCTGATGTGAAATTCTCCTGTGTGTTTAGCGTATGCCCATGTCTGTGAGTGTGCTTGGGGGTGATTCCTGATGCATGTGTGCTGATGGAGGCTGCAGGTCCAGCGTGATTCTGCATGTTTGCATGTGCCTGGAGCTGCACGCATGTGCTGAGTGCCCAAGCACCCTGGCCTGTCCTGCTGTGCCCGAGGAGGGAAGATGGAGCAGGTTCTGCATGGCGCCAGGCAGCTTTTCCTTCATAAACAAGGATATTTGGGGCCAATTGGAGCATGAATAATTCCACTGGCAGCCAATGGCTGAGTGCTGGCTCCATCGCAGCACTCCCGCAATGGAGCCCAGCCTGCGTGAGGGGGAAGGGAGGCAGAGGCAGGGCTTAGCGCAGGGCTGGGGCTCCGCTATAAAGCCAGGCGAGGGCTGAGCCGGCGCAGAGCTCTGCTTCACCCAACCCACTGCACTGCTGCGCTCCGCACCGGCACCTGCTCTCGGTCTGCCCTGCCTGAGCATCCTCGTCCTCCTGGTTCCTCACCATGCCTGAGTGCTGGGATGGGGTAGGTACCACCGCTCCATGCTCGCTGCCCTCCCTTCGCTGAGTTTTGTCTCAAGTGCCTCCCCTGCTTGCTGAGGCTGAACCTTTGCTCCCAGCAGTGCTTGACGTGGGGCAGGCAGGGGTTGGTGAGTGGGGACCTGGTGCTGGGGAGCTTTTCCTTCTCACAGCCCCACTGCAGCATCTCTGGTGTGCCATAGGCTTCAGGGACGCAGTGTCCTTGAGCATGTCCTGCCCAAGATGCTGCACCCAGGCCGAGTATGTCTGCAGAGGCTGCTGATGGGGTGATATTTGGCATGTTGCCCCTTCCCCACCCCAGATCTGCAAATGGAAAGGGTCTCCTGTTGTTTTGAAGCAACCTCTTGTATGCTTCCTGGTCTCTGCAATGATGGGAAGAGGCTGGTGCTGAGGAGACTGAGCACTGCAGCAGTAAGTGGGTGACCTGGGCAGGGCTGGGTGCCTGAGGTACCTATGCACGCTCTGACACCCCTCTCCACCTCACCCCACTTTTTCTAGGGCTATGGGTTGTCAGTGCCCTCCACTCTTTGCTGCCTGCATCCCCTGCATCCCTGTCCTTCCCTCCCCGCCACCCCTCCACCCCAGTGAGCATCTCTGCAGCAAAGGGCAGGGCTGTGGTACCCAGGAATGCTGCAGAGGCTGCACCATGAGCAGGGATGTGCCTGGCTTGGGGCGGGGGGAACGTGAGGTGCTGGCGAAGGAGCCACACCTTGGGCATGTGATTTTGGGGTGGGAATGCAGCCTGAGCTCTTGGGGCTGTGACAGGGGCCATGAGCACGACGATGGCAAAGAGGCAGCCCTGTGCCCAGGATCAGACTACATGGATGTCTCCTGCGCTGTGACCTTGGGCCAGGCCCTTCCTCTGCATCAGTTTCCCCATCCATTTGTGCAGGGGGATGTCCTTGCTCATTGCCTGCTGCCTGATACAGCTCCAAGAAGTGGAGGGGCCACTGTGGATGAGGGTTGGGGTCAGGGTGCCCTTGGGAAGCAGAGTGTTGTCTCCTCAGAGCGCTTGTGCTGCCCTCAGGGACAGCACAAGCTGCATCCCCTCGGGGACAGCGGATCTCAGCGAGGGGAGGCACTGCAGTGAGGAGCCCGTGTCCTCAGGAGTTCCTCCCACCTCAGGCCTGTGTCCTTCAGAGTCCTTGGCAGCACATAACCCATGGGAGCATCCATGTACCTGCTCCCCTCTGCCAGCCCATCTATGAGGCTGCCAGTTCCTGCAGTGAGAACTGTGCCAGCACCCCCTGCGCAGCCCATTTTGTTCCTGCACCCACCAGATCCTGTCTTCAAGGTCACTGGCTGGCAGGGGTGTGCATTCAGAGGGGACCCTGGTCCCTTGTTCCCCAGGCAGCATTTGGGCTTGCAGCCTCAGTTTCCCTTGCTGGCTGGGGACGATGGCTGTGAGACAAGGAAACTGAGGCACAGGGCAGCTCTGATCTCTCTATGGGGGCACAGCCACGTCACCCCAGGGAGGTTTTAAGTTAACTTTAGCTGTGATTTTGGGGTTGAGCTGCTGCATTTCCCAGGACAATGTCTGGGGTCCATCCTCTGCCTGTTTGCCCCAGGAACAACAAATGCAGGACAACTGGGCCAAGCTGCCATCCCCACCCTGTTGCCAAACTCCCTCAGTCTCAGGCTCTTGAAGATCTGTGCGATGCTGTGGTCTACCTGCCTCATTCCATGATCCTCATCTCTGTCTTGGATCATCCCATCCACCCCATTCCATCTCAAACCTCTATCACTTAATCCCATCCTATGATCCCATCCCATGATGCACCATTTTCCTAGATCCCCTCATCTTATCCCAAGTCCTCCCTTTCCTTCCCTGTGATTTACCTACCTGCTGCTACCACAGGGATGCCCAAAGCTGGGGCTCTTCTCAGGATGGCTTTTTGTCTTTCCCATGTGCTTCCATGGGACCCAGCTGCCCAGGGAAGCCCTGGTGAGGGTGTCTTGGGGCAGCCAGGCAGCATCCCATCTCTTCTCTTCTCCAGGAGCATGACATTGAGACCCCCTATGGGCTGCTGCACGTGGTCATCCGGGGCTCTCCCAAGGGGAATCGCCCAGCCATCCTGACGTACCATGACGTGGGCCTCAACCGTGAGTGCAGGTCCTTGGGCCATGGGGTGCAGGGGCAAGGGGGAGCAAGCCTGGGGGTGCACTGGGTGCAGGACATCAGCCATGACCCCAGCTTGGCTCCTTTGCCTCCTCCCATGGAGTATTCCCAGGCTGCGTTGTGTATCCCCAGGTATTTGAATGCATCAGATGCTCAGCACAACTCAAAGCCCAGGCCAGGAGTGTTTGGTCACCCTGCAGCACCCGGCCACACCAGGAGGGATGGGGCACAGGGGATGCTGCATGGGTCCACTTGCCTGTTGGAATCCAAAGCACGGACCTGGGGGAATGTTGTGAGGGCTGATGGGGACAGGAATAGTAGGAAAGGAGGGACCTGAGCTGGGGCTCTCGATGTGGGGATTCTGTGTTAGCTGGTTTAAGCTGGATGTTAGGAACAATTTCTTCCAGCATTGGCACAGGCTGCCCAGGGCAGTGGTGGAGTCACCATCCCTGGAAGTGTTCGTAAACCGTGCAGATCAGGCCCTCAGTGACATGGTTCAGTGGTGGCCCTGGCAGTGCTGGGGAATGATTGGACATGGTGATCTCAAAGGTCTTTTCCTACCTGGTTGATTCTGTGGTTCTATGATTGGACCTGCAGCCCAGACCATGGGCTGTGTCTCTGAGCTGAGCTGTGATGCCCAGTGCCCAGTGTGGGGAGGAGCATCCACTCCATGGAGCTGAAGCTGAGTCACCATGGGTGGAAATGAGCACTGTCACTTCCAGGGCTGTGTCATGTTGGCTGCAATGGCCCTTACAATCTGCCTCACCCCGACCTTTTAGGAGGGGTGTCCTGGTACTGGTGCCATGGGGCAGAACCCCTCCAAGCCCTGGCAATGGCTGTATCCCACTGCAGCAGTGGTGGCTTGTCCACAGCAGCACTGGGGCAGTTTCTTTGACTGTTTCCAAGCAGGGAGATTTGTATCCACTTCTCAAATCCCACGTTTGCTTGAGGCCCTGCTGGGGATTTTGGATAGGGCTGATAATACCCCAGACTGCTGATCCTGCTGTCCAGGGTTTTGCAGCTCTGAGCTTTGCAGCCCTCAGTCACATCCCTCTAAGCTGACAAGGCTCATCTCAAACTCCTCATTCTCCTGGCTGTGTCCATCCATCATCATGCCTCCCAACACCAGCAGGGATACAGGCCTGGCCAGCAGTGGCTGTGGGGATGAGAAGCCTGGCAAGAAAGGGATGGGAGGGCTTTGGTGACATGTCACCTCCTGGTTGAAGGACAGTGGGAGGGTAAGTAACATCTCTCCATGCTCTCTGGCCCGCGTGCCAAGGTTTTTAGTGTCTGATCCCTGCCTACCCTTTGACAGACAAGCTTTGCTTCAACACCTTCTTCAACTATGAGGACATGCAGGAGATCACAAAGCACTTTGTGGTGTGCCACGTGGACGCTCCAGGCCAGCAGACAGGAGCCTCACAGTTCCCTCAGGGGTAGGTGCCAGCTTCAGGGGCTCACTATGCCCACAGAATGTCACCCCCTGCTCTCTGGCATGTCCCCCTCCTGCCCGTGGGCTGCTGGTGCCTGGGCAATCGTGCCCTGCCTGCAGGTCTCTGAACCATGTCAAAGCCTGGTGCAGCCAGATGCTGTTGTCTGTGGATGGGTGACAGTTCCTTGCCTACTCCAGGCAGCCCTGTCCTAGCCTTCCCATTCTGCATCCCGTAACATCATACTATGCTCCCCTGTGCTGCAGGTACCAGTACCCATCCATGGACCAGCTGGCTGCCATGCTCCCCAGCGTGGTGCAGCACTTTGGGTAAGTCACCTCCCCTCTACACTGCCAGCTGGGGTTGCTGGGCAGGGAGAGGGGCAGAGGGCAGTAGTTTGGGGCTGGGGAGATGTCCCAGTAAGCTGGCATACTCCTTGTGTCCTTGTGCAGGGGGTGGAGGGGTGCCCCAGGGAACCCGTGCTGGAGCCCACTGGCCCCTCATATGCACCTCTCCGCTTTCCAGGTTCAAGTACGTGATCGGGATTGGTGTTGGGGCAGGAGCCTATGTGCTGGCCAAGTTTGCGGTAAGCTGAGGCTGGGCTGGGCTGGCCCTGTGTTGCGCATGGCTGCTGTCACCCCAGGGCATGGGGAAGAGCAGGAGCTGACACCCTTGGGGAGGCTGTTCCTGGAGAAATGGGGGGCCACAACAGCAGTGCCATGCCCATGGTGGCTGGGTCTTGCTACGGTGCCGTGGGCAGTGGTACTGCTGGGGGCTGCCTTGGGCACATCTCCCCTCCCTGCTGACTGCTGCCCCTCTTGATCACTGCAGCTCATCTTCCCTGACCTGGTTGAAGGACTGGTCCTCATGAACATCGACCCCAATGGCAAAGGCTGGATTGATTGGGCAGCTTCCAAGGTGGGCAGAGCCCTGACCCCGCTCGCTGGGGCAGGAGCCACCCAAGTGGTGCTGTAACTCCCTGTGCTCCCTCCACAGCTCTCTGGCCTCACCAGCACGCTGCCAGACACTGTCCTGTCACACCTTTTCAGCCAGGTAAGGGATCCTGCTGCATCTTGATGGGCCCCCATCACCAGCCCCTCACTCCGTATCCCTGCGGGCTGTGCCCTGCCATGTGCCACTGAACCTGCCGCATATCCACAGGGATGGGGTTAGTCAAGCCCTGCCTGTATCCTTCCTGCCTGATCTGGGGCTTAGACTTGACAAGTGTGCGACTCATGCCCGCATCCTGCCTGCAGCTCCAGCATGCCCAGCTGCATGGCCCAGGATCCTCCCTCCCTGCCCCTCTGTCTAGCATGGCATGGGCAGGCTGGGGAGAGCAGGGTGTCTGTATGGCACCAGGCAGTGCCTGCCCTGATCCCCTTCCCTGCCCTGATCCCCATCCCTGCCCTAACTTCATCCCTGCCCTGATCTCCATCCCTGCTGGCACAGGAAGAGCTGATGAACAACACGGAGCTGGTGCAGAGCTATCGGCAGCAGATCAGCAGCGTGGTGAACCAGTTCAACCTCCAGCTCTTCCTCAACATGTACAACAGGTGAGTGCCATGGGCTGCCCCCATCTGCATCAGGGTGAGATGCTGCAGTGTTGGTGGGAGCCCTGTCCCTGATGGGTGCAGAGCTGGCTGCTGGTGCTGGCCAGGGATGCGGGAACGATGGTACCTGTGCCAGAGCCTTGCCTTGTCCCAGAGCCTGCAGCTGTGGATGCATGCCCTCTGGCCTCCTCCTGCATTGGGTGCAGAAGGGGAAGAGGGCAGAGGTGCTGTCCCATTGTGCAGGGGTTGGGAGTCGTGTTACTGCACCAGGTGCTGCATCCTGCTCAGGTCATGGTGGAGATGGATGTGAGGTTCTCCATCCACAGCATGCCAGGGCAGTGGGGCTGGGTGGTGTTTCCCAGAGCTGGCAGTGCTGCAGCTCTTGTGCTATGGCATCTGTGGCAGCACTGGCCCATGGGCTCACACTTGCCCTCTTTCTCCATCAGCCGCAGGGATCTGGATATCAACCGTCCTGGAACTGTGCCCAACGCCAAGACGCTGCGGTAGGAGTTGCACCAGCATGGCATGGGGGGTCCCAGGGCAGCGGAGTCCTCTCAGGCTAAGCCTTGACCATGCCTTTTTCTCCTCTCACTTCCAGCTGCCCTGTGATGCTGGTGGTCGGAGACAACGCGCCTGCTGAAGAAGGGGTGGTGAGTGATGGGATAGTGCCTGCAGGGTGGTAGTGCCCATCACTGCATGGGCACACACACGTGCTGCCTGCTCAGACACACGTGTGCTCCCGTGTGCAGGACCGTGCTCACGTGCAAACCCACCTGCTCATGTGTGCATGTACACGGTGACACAGCCGGAAACCTCCCCTTCCTCAGATGCCTAGATGCACTCACACTGTGCGCACTCGCATGTGTTGGCACACAGGCGCCCCCCCCATCTTGGCCACAGTCACTCAAAGAGCTGCTGGCACATGCATGTGCGTGCACACACCCATGTGGCTGTCCACACTTGCACAATCACTCTCAGTTACTGTGCAGGTGACCACATTTGTATGTAATGTGTAAGTGCACTCACAACCTCCTCGGCATGTGTACCTCTGTGCTTGTACACACGTGTGTGACAGGTTGCCTGGCAGGAGGAAGGTCCCCCACAGGCTCAGGACTTGCCTCCCTGTCTCCACCTGCCTGGGGTGCGATGTTCCACTGCAGTGCCATGGGCCAGTGGCACTCCCACAGGCAACTTCTGCCCAGCTCAGGGCACCCCAGGGTGCTGCTGATACCACCCCTCTTGCCCGCAGGTGGAGTGTAACTCCAAGCTGGATCCCACCAACACCACCTTCCTGAAGGTAGGCTGGTGGCAGGGGCAGCCAGGAGGTCCCTGCTGTCCATTGAGTACCCATTCCCCAGGGTTGCAAGGTGTCCCCGTCTCCCCATTCCAGGTCCATCCTGGCCTTGGGGCTGGAGGGTGTAGGGAGAGCAGGGTGGCACCCAGCACTCCGGTACCAGGGGACAGGGTGGGTGGCAAAGCTCCCTCCCAAACTAAGCATGACCTTCTCTCTGCAGATGGCTGACTCTGGTGGGCTGCCCCAGGTCACACAGGTGAGCTCTGCTGTGTCCCCAGACTGGGTATACTTGGCCTGAGACATGCCCTGGTGCTGTCCCTCACCTCTGCTCTTTCTTGCAGCCCGGCAAGCTGACCGAGGCCTTCAAGTACTTCCTCCAGGGCATGGGCTACAGTGAGTGCTGGGCTGGGCATGGGGCTGGAATGTGCCCTTGTGTGCACATGTGTGTGTGCCCATGTGTGCGTGCTGACCTGGCTGTAGGAGAGAAGCCTGGTACTCTGGTGTATCTGTCCTGAGGGAGAGCTGCACATGTGTCCGTGGTGTATTTTCCATTTGTTCATAGGGCTGTGGGGTATACAGGCTCTGTGTGCACAGAGACGTGTGTACAAGGGCTCTGTGTGTACATACATGTGTGGACAGCACCTCTGTGTATGCATGCACACATACGTGTGTGGGAGTATGCACAAGCAGGGGCTGGGCGCACACACTGAGTCCATGCGCACAAGTCTGTGTTCACATAGGTGTGTTTAAGTCCATGAAGAGGTGTGCATGTATGCGTGTGCGGATCTGTGTGCTCATGCACGTGTGTGTGTGCAGGTCTGTGTGCATACTTGTGTGTGCATATGCTGAAGGTCCATGTATACGCGTGTGTGTGCAGGTCCATGTGCACGCACACATGGGGCTGGGGGGACTCCTGGCTGATGGTGTCTCTCTGCCCTCCCTGCCCCTCTCACACCCTGCTGCTGCCAGTTGCCCATCTGAAGGATCGGCGGCTGAGTGGAGGCTCAGGTACTGCTCAGTGCCTGCTGCTGCATGGTGCCGCCTGGCCTGTGCCCTCAAGCTGCCTGGGCACCTTTGGGAGCAGCCTGGGTGCTGGAATGGCCCTTCCCAGCCAGATGCCCTCTGTCTTGCTCCGCTTTGCCTGAGATGAGCCCCCTGACCCAGGGTTGGGGGCTGAGAAATGAGATTCAGAGACATTCCCCACCAAGTGGGCAAGTCTTGGCAGTGGCCACTGTGCCCTCCTCTAGCTGGGCAGGCGCTGTGCCTGCTGAGCATCCTGGCTGCAGGAGGGTTGGCACTGTCCCTGCACACTGTTGAGCCCAAAGCACATCCAGCTCACTCCTTACCCGGAGCATGACAGCCAGAGTCCCCACTGCCTCGTACCCCGTGGTCACATTCCCAGGAGATATTCCCAATGTGCAGCCTCTCCAGAGATCCGTGTCCCTGCGCTGCTGTCCTTTGCCAGCCTGGAGCTTGCTCGTGTTGTCATAACACTGCATGCTGCAATCTTGTGCCCGGTGTCATTCGCCCTGGGGAGCAGGACCTGTGGCTTTGCTTGTGTGGGTCGCTGTCTGCTCAGATCTTGCTGGGTTTTGGAGGGAACTGAGCAGCCCGTCCATGTCTGTGTGCCCGTGCAGTGCCATCCGCCAGCATGACCCGGCTGGCACGCTCCCGCACGGCCTCCCTCACCAGTGCCAGCTCAGTGGATGGCACCCGTCCGCGTGCCTGCACCCACTCGGAGAGCACTGAGGCCATGGGGCAGATCAACCACACCATGGAGGTATCGTGCTGAGGTCCACGCCTGCCGCCGACATCTTCTCCAGAGCCATCTCCTATCCATCAGCATCCCACCAGCACCCGCCTGCCCTGTGAACGTCCTCCATCAGGGCCCTCGCTCCTTCGGGATCAGTTTGTCTTCTTGGCCATTGGCCTCATCCCATTGTCTGGTACAAGAGAAGGAGAGGGGTTTTGCATTCCGGCCTCCAGCTCCTGGCTCCGTGCAGCAGTCACCATGGTTCTGCATTGGCCATCACCCTCCCCAGCATTGGCCTGGCCCTGGCTTGGGAGGGTGAGTGGCGGTGGGGACAGGATAGGGGAGCGGGGGCGATGTGGTGAGGTTTGGATAGGATGGTGGGATGGGATGGAATAGCAGAACATGGACAGGACACACAAGGTAGGTTATTGCCCAAATATCAACCGGTATCTGGCCAAGCCAGAAGGAAAATGGGACAGGGAATGGTCTGGGGGAGGCTACTGGGCCCTTCCCAGGAATGCAGCTCCCATTTTCCCTATCAGTCAGCCCTAAGGAGAGCTAGCGCAGGATCCCCAGCACACCCAGGACCTGCTGCCCTGGAGCTGGCCCGGCATTGTGAGAAATCACACCCCAAACTGTCCCTGTGCCCTGGTCATCTACCCTGATGGTTGCTCTGGAGCAGTGGGCTTAGCCCTGCTCCCGAAGCCTCCAGCCTCCTCCAGAGGCATTTGGGGTCGTCCCCTTGCCTCTGGTCTTGCCCATGGTGGTATTTCCTTGACTCCTTGTTGCAAGAAGGACAATCACCGCCTGCTACCAACACCACCCTGGGTTTGGGGATAAAGGGGAGGTCTGTGCCCTGACTAGCTCAGTCCCTGCCACGCTGCACTTCCACGAACACCTATTAGTCAGAGGACACCGGGTTTGGGATGCGACATGGCAAATCCCCCTCCAGTTTCACCATGGCCTGTGGGTGTCACTGCAGTGGAGCCATCAGCAATAAGATGAGACACTCCCATTCCCCTCTGCAATGCTGGGACCCCTTAGCACTCTCTGCCCTGCGGGGCGCATCACTGCAGGATGCTGGCAGCATGACCATGGATGTGGGGAGCTCGCCAGTGGCTGGCTTTGCCCACAAGAATTAGCCAGGCCTATCATGGCCACCCCTGACCCCCATACCCCTCCAGTATCTTGCCTGTGCACTGAGTGGGGTGTTTCTCAAGGGCTTGGCTCTCCACGAGCTGTGGGGCCCATCCAGCCATGGCTCCAGTGGATCCAGTCTGTGCTGGGCAAGGAAAGCTGTGTCACCACATAAACCACCCAGCCTCTATTGCCATCCCTGCCCTGCCCTGTGCAGAGCCTGGGCTCTCCCTCCCTGGGGCCAGTTGCAAATGGGTGCTCAGACCTTCATGGTGATTTGTGGGGATCTACTGGATGCCACCATTGGGGTGAGCAGAACCAGACTGCAAAGTATCTGGCCCCAGGCCCCATCCCCCCTCTGCAGCAAAGGGCATGGGGCTCCTAGCACACGTATGAGAGCTTTTGGCCATAAGACCCATGTCCTGATCCTCCCCTATTGAATGGCCACCCCGAAACACCAGTGTCCCTATCTGTCCCCCACTTGGTTCTGCTGTGTGCTTCCTTCTCAGTGTGACTGAAAGCTGCGTAGCTCCTTTTTACTGTAGATACTGCTGTGATCTCTTGTCTTCTCAGCGTGTCCTTCCAGATGATATATATAAAGATGCCTATATACATGATACATATAAGGGTTGGTGCAGTTCCTGACCTTCCTGGGTCCATCCACCCTTGCATTCTTGTCTCAGCAGTGCCATGTGGTTCCCCTGGAGGTGGTCTGGCTGTGCTTGCCTTCGGTTCCTCTCCCTGGTTTTCTTGGTAGGTTTGGTTTCCCCTGGTGGCTTGTTCTTTTAGTTTTTGTTGGTTTTCCCTATTTTCCCCAGTCACAGCGGAATTTAATGCATTTTCCTGAGTGCAACCTGGGCTTGTCATCAAGGCCACAGCACTCACGAGACAGCAGTATGTAAACCAGATTAACTAACTTGTTGCTGTAGAGAGGATTTACTGTGTTGGAAACCAACAACCAAGCAGCTAATAAAGATGTTAAGAACCTGCTGTGCTCTTTCCAACACACTGCAGGGAAACAGTTCTGAGCTCATCCTGGGCCTGTCTGCAGGGATCTAGTGGGCAAGGAGGACAAGGGAGACACCATGGCCAAAAAACCCGATCAGGGGCTGCACTGCTGGGGGAGAGGGACCAGGGTGCCCATGGAGAGGAGCTATGGGGTGCTCTGGCATTGGGGCAGCCACAGGCAGAATGCCCCATATATGTTGGGACTGGATGGAGACTTGGAAAGCTGCAGTTGTGGCCCACAGAGACTGGATTCAAGTGGTGCTCAATGGAGAAGGGAAGCCCCTTGGCTGCACAACTCTGGCAGGGGAAGAACAGTGTCCTTGAGAGATCCAGCCTTCTTGTCCTCTTCTAGTATTGTACTCTCCTGTCTGTGCCCTGAGAAGGTTTGCCTATCCTAGGCCACAACCCCTTCCAAGTGCAGGAAGATCTCCTTGGGAAAGATCCCCTTCTGTTGTGGTTTAACCCCAGCTAGCAGGTAACTACCACACTCACTGCTACCCCTTTCTCACCCCTAGTAGGATGGGGACAAGAACTGGAAGAATGTGAAACCCCACAGGTTGAGATAAGAACAGTTTAATAATTGAAATTAAAGTAAAATGTAATGATAACTGAAATTCTATCAACAATAACTGATGATACTAATGGGTGACAACAAAAAAGAAATGAAAACTTAGAAAACCCAAGTGATGCACAGCACAGTCCTTCACCACCTGCTGACAGACCCTCAGCAGCAGTCACTGCCTCCCAGCCAGCTCTCCCCAGTTTCTATCCCGAGCATGATGCTCTTTGGTGTGGTGGAATACCCCTTTGGGTGGTTTGGGTCAGGTGCCCCTCCTCACTGGCAGAGCAGGAGACTGAAAAGTCCTTGATCAGGGTAAGTGCTGCTGAGCAACAACTAAAGCATAGGTGTGTTACCAGCATTATTTTCAGGCTAAAGGCAATGTGTACTGCCTCTCTGGGAGCTCTCTCAGAGCCCCACACTGAACAGAGCATCCAGCTTCTGCTCCCACACCTGAGGTGCCAGGACAGAAAGCTGGTGCTGGGCATCACCTACACATGGTGACCTCTGGAACACCCAACAGGGGAATCTGCACTTCCTAAGCCACCTGCATTCTGCCTCCTCAGGCCACCCAGAGATGGAGCTGCGGGCCAGCCCCACCAGAACACTGCTCCCTAGGGGCATCACGAAGCTCCTCCTCGCTCTCCCCACTCCAAAGCCGAGATCTCCAACAGTTTCAGCCCAATTCACTCTCACAAACTGCTGCTAAAGCGAACGGCTCCATCTCCAGTCCTGCTCCAGCAGGAGGCACACCCCCAGCTCCAGCAGCACGGACCATCAGGGTGATCCTTTTGCTGCCTATATTTAACTGATGGAGTGTTGTTTGACCAGGAATAACTTCACTGGCTTCCTTCAAGAGCTTGAAGGAATTAAGCTCAGGATTTAACTAATAAGGTAAAGGCAGTGAAAAGCAATGTGCGGCATCAGAGTATTCAAGCAGCAGGAGCTGCTCCAGAAGTAGACACCTGAACCGAGAGGCAGCGAGCCCCTTCTCACTCCATGCCAGACATGAGACACTGCTGCTGCTGTTCTGGGATGGATTTCAGCTCATCTAAACCTACGTATCTGTATAAAGAGTTGTCTCTTGCCTACCTCCTCCTCACACCCCGCCCAAACTGGGTTTCCAGCTCAATCAGCTGAACCATCTGACCCCAAATCCAACTTTGGTTGGTATAACCCAACCGCAAAACCTTAATCACGGGGCAGAGCACACCAAAGCAGAGCTGCAGGATAAGACAAGGAGTACCATCACTCACAATGGCAGCTACTGAAGTATCCCTGAAGTTATGAGGGTAGTGCTGCACATTTGCCACAAGCCACCCTTAAGAAACTATTCTTAAAACAAAGAGAGAAGATGAAGGAAAGGTAAACACACAAGACACAAGAAGGGTCTGGCTGGGTCGGGTACCTGAGCAAACACATCCTGTCCCAAGAGCCACTTCCTCTGCTGCCCATGCACATCCATCCCCACAGAACCCTTTGCATTTGAGGCATGTGGTTCCCACCCCAAATCCCTCCCACATCTCCCACTGAATCCTCAGCAGAGCAAGCTCTATCCCTATGTCACCACCTGCTCCCCTCCAGGCTTAACATAGCCACAGCTCCCACCTGAAGCTCATCGTCCTGCTTGGGTCAGCCCTGTGCTGGGCTGTTCCGAGAGGAGGCTCTGGCTCTGCCCCATGAGCTCTCAGGCAGTGCCCAAGCAGAAGTCTTTCCCAGGCAAAGCAGTGGACTGGAGCAGCACAAAAGCACACAGCACCATGAGAGCAAGACACAGCCCAGGGAGCACCTATGGGCAACGCTAGAGGGGGCACGGCCGTGCCAGCAGATTCCCGTAGACCTTTGCCTGCGGAAGATCGGGAAAGCCCCAGCTCTGCCCAAACAGCAGCTATACACGAAGAACTTCGGGAACATGCAACATCCGGGGGTGAAGCAGCCGCTTCCCATCTCCACAGCCGGGGCCGAGCAGGAGATAAGCTTGGGAGACCTCAGGGAGAGGTGGGATGGCCCCAGGAGCCCAGGGACGGGACACGGGCCCCGCACGATGGGCACGGCCTGCTGAGGCTCCTGCCACTGCCCAGCGACACCCCCGTGTCCCCCAGCCTCGGCCAGGGCTGGCCCGGACCGGCCTCTGCTAGGAGAGCCGCAGCAACGTGCCCAGCGAGTTCCTGCAGCTCTGCGGCGCTGAGCAAACACCGGCAGACCGACCTTAGCGAGGGGCTCACGGCGCGATCCGCCCGCGGCCCCGCGCCCGGCCCAGAAGCCTATGGGCTCTGAGATGAGCTTCGGGGGCGGGTGGTGCTCGGACGTGAAACACCGAGCGGCTTCGGGGCGAGGGGGAGCAGAGCCCTGGGCCGCGGGGTGAACCCTTCACGGAACCCCTCCGCCGAGCACCGAGGGCCGGGGCCCTTCGCCTCCCGCGCTGCCCCCCACCCCGTGACCGCTCTCAGGTCTCGACTTCGAGCCC
>JAOEHY010031095.1:0-54577 GCA_025447955.1 Psilopsiagon aurifrons
GAACACTGCCAGGGATGAAGCATTCACAACTTCCCTGGGCAACCCATTCCAGTGCCTCACCACCCTTACAGTAAAGAGCTTCTTCCTTGTATCAAATCTGAACTTCCCATGTTTAAGTTTGAACCCATTGCCCCTGTGTCCTATCACATTATTGACTGGAGATAGTGGTTAGTCATCCCTCACATCTCCACGTGTTTTCACTAGGAATTCTGCTTAGGTATTTGCTCCCCATCTTGTATTTTTACAGCTGATTGTGGCATTTTTCACCAGGCAGATGCCACATATTTTGGAAAGCCAAGACAAGGCAGGGCAGGGATTTGGGATTAGTAGAGAAGAAGGTCCCTTGGGATCCTACTGATCTGCTATGCAGATGCAACTAAGCAAAACTTGTGTTTGTGTCTCTCACTAATTCATTTCTTCCCACAGACAGATTTACATTTCCAAACATCATAAAATGATTGTAGTACCACGTTGTTCAAGTATGAGTTAAGACTGAGCAGCATTAGCTACATATGGCTGTAGAGCCATAGACCACCACCCTGTTCAACACTGCATCTAATTTTTTTTTTTTTCACACTATTTGACAAGACTGTATGTGTCAGTGTTAAAAATCTTTCTTTAAGATCATGAAAGCTGTATCTTCCATTTCTCCCCAAGGAGCAGCACCTGTTACTCTGTCATGTTAAGAAATAAGATCAGTTTTGTACAATTTCCTCCTAAAAAATTCTTGACAATTATTTGTCATGTTTCAAGAGTTTGCGTGCAGGGTGTTTGATTATTGATCCCAACATGCTTCTGGAATAAAAAAATAGAAAGATATGAAGTTACAATTTAATGTGTCTTCATCCTTTTTTTTTTTTTCCACAAAAAGTCGTAATGGCCTAATTGAGCAAATTATCAAATTATTTCAAAGGGAACTTAGGTGCTCAGAAGTTAAGAATACAAAGCTATCTAAAAACCTGAAATAGAGATACTTTGCTTAAACCAGGACTGTGTCTGTCCTTTCCATGTTTCTTTTCTCCAGGAAGTCTCAAAAGTGTGGCCATTACTAGCCATGAGTCTCTTTCATTGATTCCCGCAGTAGCCTAGCTTTCATTTCGTCAGGCTCTGCCAGTTGAGGATGGCTGCTTCATCTAAGTTTTACCTGACCTGTTCTCTGTCCACTCTTCTTCATGTTCTTTAACCCTATTGCTGACATTAATTACCTCAGTCATTTAATCGCGAGTAGTCTTTTTGTAGTAATGACTGAGGCAAAAAGAACGCCAACTGCCTTGAGTTTTTTATGCATCATATACTATTAGCTTTTCTTCCTTTCCACACACTGGACTGAGTCTGCTTTCATATAATAATTATTGTTGTTGTTGTGCTTAGAGAAAGTTTTCTTGACACATCGAATGCTTCTAGACTGATTGTTCCATTTTGCTGCTAGATGCCCATTTGTTTTTCTGGTTTAAACCTTAAAATTTAATCTAATTTTTACCTATTTACAGTTTTATCTCATGTAACATACCACTGAAAAGTCGTGTCTTAAAATTATCTCTAATTATGCTATTTTTCTTTTTCATTAGAACAATTTGTGCTTGCATTCTTAGTATTGTTTATTTAATCTTTACCAGTTCTCTTGAAGCCCTTTTCCTTGACCATTGCTTGCCACAGTATGCCATTTATTAATTCTGTGAGTCTGTTAAAATCTGGAGGTTTTGAGGCCATTGTTCTTAATTTTTTTGCTCTTCTTTCTTGCTGTCCTAATCATCACAAATTAGATCAATTTCACCCAGGTTGTCTTCCACCTCCTACTCATTCCACAGAAGTATCTGCTTAGTTCCATGCTCTGGATGCAATCATAGTTCATTTAAGGAATTGTAGTCTTGGACTTTTTTGTAGACTACATTGTTGGTGTCTTTTAAAAACATATTTTCTGTTTTCATTTTTTATAATTATTCAGGGACTTCAAGATAGTCCATCTAATATTACTGCCAGTGTATATATATTTTTGGTGGTACAGAACAATACATTCTTAATTCCTTACTATCTTTGTGAACAAGCTACAATAGTCTCAGTCTGGTTTCTATTACACCAACATATGTTTCATTTGTTTAAATACTGGTGTGAAAGTTCACAGTTTGTACTCAGTTCTCCTCTGATGTTTATTGTCTGTGTCTCTATGATTTATATCTGTTGGTGAGCTTATGTTAGTAGCCTTCACATAACCTAATGTAAAGCCATGTTCACAAGGTCTCAGATTCACCTCCCCTCATTTTAGCTATCTAAAAACTGAGAAACTAGACTAAGCAGGACTGAATTTGGTTTACCTAACTTAACATGCAGCGTCACTTCTGTCATCTGACAACAATCTCAGACAGTAGAGATTCAGTCAATATATTACAATTTTGAATTTACTTTAATTGCAGTTCATTTACCAAAAAGAGGGATCTAACTACATTTTCAATGAGATCAAGCTTCAGTTAAGTGCAACGGAAAAAAAAGGACCAAAGGATGAGAGCTTCTGTTGTCCACTGAGGGAACAGGTTCCTGTCACAATTCTTCAAGAAATAGCTCCTAAATACACCATGTGATAAAATGCAGCTTACAGACACATCCCCAGTAGACCAATCAGTCAATTTTCTTTATCTCCATAGATGAAGGAATCTCTTTAGTAGGACACATTCATTCAACTATCCTCTGTTTGAGCTAGTAGAAATCAAGAAAAGATTGTGTTTTCTCCCCTTTCATTAATAGTTGTGTGCATGGAAGCCCTGATATGTGATGTTCAAGGCCAGGTTGGCCAGAGCCTTGGGTGGCATGGTTTAGTGGGAGGTGTCCCTGACCATGGCAGGGGGGTTGGAACTAGATGATCTTAAGGTTCTTTCCAACCCTAACTATTCTATGATTCTATGAACATGTATAGTCTTAAATAGGTAGAGTCTTAAGTGTAGAGGTAAATGTTCAACAATATGGATAAGGCACATTTAGACTCCTAGTGTTGCACACCTGGTCCCCATTTAGCTGATCTTTTTGAGGTATCTTTGTAGGTTTGTGTTGAGCAGATGTTTTAATTTGTATCACTAAGTTGATGCAACTAAAAGCACTCGCTTAACTAAAAGTATGTGGACTGGACTTTGGGAGCTGGTAGTGGCAGAGATACTATTGGACAGCATCTTTAAAATTTGTGACTATGGAAAGCAAAATTAATTAAAAGTGAAATAAAGAGGAAAGGATCACTCCTTCCTGAATATATTCTTGTTACAGTGAGACACAGCCACACTGGGTATAGTAAGTTTCTGACATTGGCGCTGGAAAAACTAATCCTCCTGTGGATTATATCAGTAATGAAATCACAGCCACTTACTATACAGTTAATAAGTTGCTGTGAATTTATGATATCTTTGATTTATGGATATAGGTAAAGTAATTAGTGTATATACTGTTTTTTTAATTGAAAAGGATTGTTTGTCTGTAATAAAACAGCAGGGTAGTTGCTTTATGTGTGTATAGTTTGACAAGACACAAGATAGTAGCACTGCTGGATATGAAGCTGCCTTCTGCTCAGTGCTTACTGCTGGTCTGGAAGGACTCCTGGGACAAAATGAGCCAGAACTCTTTAGTTTGTTTCTTAGATCTTTATTAGTTTCTTGTTTCAGTTTGGGTTTATTGCTTTGTTTTCTTTTATTGTGTTCTGGATAAAATTCATCATCAGAGGGACCCTTGTGTAAACCTAACAGAATTTCTCTTTATTTCAGTTCATTGTGTATTCCTTGGAGACTTGCACCCAGTAAGTTCTCCACCATTAACTTGGATATTCAAAACCTGTAATTTTTCTTCTCTTGTAGAATCAAGTGAGCATGAAGAGAAGAGCACAGGTGTCTCAGGTGAGATATCTTCCACCCAACCTTGTCCTGCACCAGGATATACTCAACCTGAAGAAGCAAAGGAGGATATGGATGTAACAAAGCAGACTAAACCTGAAGAGAATGATGACTTGGGCCCACTGCCTGATAACTGGGAAATGGCTTATACAGAAAAAGGGGAAGTCTACTTTATTGAGTGAGTCTTATTTCTTCTCTTTCTAATAGACGTATTGTATTTAACTGGGTGGGGAAATGGTTTGTATGGTGAAGTGAAGCATTGCAGTCATGAAACAGCAGGGATGTTATGGCTGTCAAAGCTCCTGAGAGCTGATGGCAATCCCTGCATTACTGACTTACATTGAAGCATGCTGTTTTGTGAGACTAGTGACTGGACTACTTAGCGCTTTGATGGCAGCAATTAAAGCTGTTGTTTCTTCTGTTGAAAACAAGGTTTTCTTGCTGTTCTGGTGCTTATGGAATACTACCACAATTGCTGAGTTCTTCCTAATGTGGACAGAGGTGAAGAGGGATGAGATTTTTGCCATTCAAGGAGAGAAAGGCAGGCTAAAAAGCAGCTACTGAATGGTAGTTGGTGGCAGTGCTAGATTTAGAAATAATAAAGTAAATGAGTGGACAATAAGGGGAATTAATAATGTGTAGAAACTTACCTGTTAGTAGGCTATACATACCTGTTGCTACTGTTGCTAATTAGCCAACTCATGGAACAACTGGATATGAAAGTTTTTTCTTCTCTGTGCTGACATCAGCACACATTACCAAAATAAGAACACAGAGAAACCCAACATCTTCTTTAGTAGAACACTACTACAGAGGTAGCACCAGTGTTTATGTTTGCTTTAAGGAGCTGCCTCAAACAATTTGGAATTGCCATTATTCTGATTATTAGTAGGTAAAAATAACATTTAGTGGTGTCACTTCTGCCTTAATTTCCTTATTTCATTAAAATTTTATGTCTATCACATGAAATGTAAACAAATGATAAGTATAAAGTTTGTGCATATGATTTTGCATGAACACTGGCATGACCAACTATAGCTTCTGGCATATACAAAGCTGAAAAGAGCAGTAACTGTTAAAACATAAGTGTCTTTGATGAAAAGAGCAAAAATACGCTTATTCTGGAAAAGAGTAATTATAGTAGCTTTGTCCAAGCAAGCAGAGAAGAACTAGCATGACCTCGGGCAAGCTCAAACCCTTGTTTCCTTCCTTCCTACCTCACTCTCAAATTTAATTTTTCTGCACATATTGAATGCTCTGACAGAGAGCAGACTGAATTATATGGCACTTTTATTTTACTTATAACAAAAACTTGTAATATGTTTGGGGGGTGGGAGACAGAATGATGGGTAGTAACTAACACAGGAAGCTATGATAGCGCTAAACACTGTGGCAGGCAATTTAATAGAAAATAAATGTATATTTTGTAACAAATACAGTGATTGTTGCAGCTTTCTTCCTTTCCTGGTAATGCTCTTGTTTACACTGCTGTTCTGGCAGTGTTCATCATTCACTTCCACTAAATGAATGTTATGTAAACCAGAGAAGTCAATCAGAGGTGCAGACTGGACAGGAAGACTGTTGTAAAGTCTACTTACCTTTGGGATTACATTATTCAATAATGTAATTACAAAAAAGTGCAATTACACTTGTGTAAAAATACCAGATTGTTTACTAGAACCCTAGCAAAGGAAAAACTTTGATCATTTGAGTTTTCACATTGCACAGTCTTCACAGGGTTAAGTAGGAATGTAATGCTGTGGGGATGCTGTTAAATTGCCTCTTTGTTTACAAGTCACTTTGGTTAATGGCATGAAGAGACTCCATTTGCTTTCACAGAAAAACGGAAAGATAAAAAGACAACAAAAACCTATTTGTCTAACATCTCCCCGAACAGTCTTATAGACTGTACTAGATTATTAAATAATAGATGAAACCCAAATATTTTTAAAGTATACATCACCATGGGTAGAAAAAAGTCATGCTAGGCAGCAGCTTTTATTGCTTGATTTGAGGTTCATATGAATTGCACCTTTAAACCCTAAGGACTTCAAGCAATAAGCGATCTTACGTTCCAGGTTGTCACAGGTATATCCCAGAGGTCTTAGATTTCATGATGGCATTTGCATTCATTCACCTCAGACTAACCTCTAAAATTTGTATGTGAGCTCATTTATCAGAACTGCCATCAGAGGTAAGGTGGCAGATTTACAGTGAGAGAGGGAGTGACTTCGTAAGAAGAAAGATAACTGTCTGTAGACAGTATTACCTATTTGTTAATCATTAATGGCCCAGTTACCATTTTGCAAAGCACACTAGAAGGAATTTCCTCTACCTGAAGGACTAAACAAAAATAAAAAATCATATACTATATCCACTGCATGATTCAGAGAATGGTTATGTTTTAGAGCATGGCTTGATCTATTTCTTCTTTTCTTTCCCGTTTTTGACATAGGTGCATGACCTTATGTTTACCTATATTAGCATTCACAGACAGAACAGGAAGAGCATCCCTTCTTGCAGCATAATACTTACCACTGTTTTTCAGGAAGAGCTACTTAAGTACATTTCTTGGACTGTTTCCAGCCTCCCTTACTTAGGAATCCTAATTTTCAAATAGAGGCACGACACATAGGAGTCAATCTCCTACACTTTATTTCATTGAGAACATAAAAATGAGAACATTCAGTAATGAAAACACTGTATATTAATTGGAATAACACTAAATAAACCTCCAGTTCTTCTCCTTCTTTCCTGCTTTAAATACAGCTAATGAGTGTGACCTATTTTTACATGCTTAAATAAATTGTAGCCATCACTGAGGGATAAGGAAGGGCTGAAATTCTTCATAGCCTTCAGACCTCATCTTGCCAGCTACTCTCAAACCACATACTAGAAACATGAGCATCATGTTGTCCTCATAAAGTCAGCAGATACTGGCAGTATTGGATCTCAGGCAGTCAATGTTCACTGTATAGGTCCAGTATGGTGTTGAAAGATTTACAAAAGGACCAAAGTCAGGGTAAGGATTAGGGTTCGTCTGTTATCATGGGCAATTTGCATTAAATGCAGCCCTCCTCAAACTCTTCAACTTCATCACATACACCATTACATTATAAACTGTCCCATAGAGTTGGTTATAGATTATGATACTTATTTATAAAAGGCAGAATTGATTTTGCCTCTCCAGCCCTCTATTCACCTATAAGCAGCAGAGCTTTCTGGAGGGTGTGCGGGGAGAATAAGACATTAAACCAGGAAGAGCTGCAGTTTGTAAATCTGAGCTACAGTGAAGCCTTGAAGAATAGTCTCAAGGATATTACACAGTCCATAACTAAAGCTATATAATTTTATACTGTTTAAAAGCACATGCAGTTTCCTTTGCTTTTACTAAATTAAGAATTATTTTGCTAGTGGAGAAAAGTCTAGAATAAACTCACACCTCTTCAGTACATCTTTAAAGGATCATCTGTGACTTATTGTGATGATTTTTAGGGCAATATGACTACATGAGGTTTAACAAACAACTTTCCAATGCATCTTACATTCAGTCTCTTCCTGCTTCAACACCTACTTCTCCAAGCAGCATAGTCAGCATTGCTTTTTGGACCTTTTGCAGTATCTTTCTAGTCATTAAAGCATCTTTTTTTATGAGGGCACCATAAAAGACTACAAAACAGCTATAAAATAGTCCTCTGCCAAGGACTCTCCTCTTCACAGTAAAAAACAGCCATTAAGTTTTTGAATACAGCTGGTGCTATTTTAAGTGGTACCTGAAAAGAAGTACATTGGAAAAGTAAAATCCTGCCCTAGTTTATTTCTAGGAATATTGCTACTGACTTCAATGGGATCAGTATTTCTTCTTAGTAGTTTATCACATAAGAAAGGCTTTTGACTGCAGGAATAACATCTTGCTTACCTAAAGAGTCATGACATATTTAGCTGTTCTTGGTTGCTCCATTAGTTCACCATCAGAAAGTAGGATATATTACTTAGTCCTGGCTACACCATTACATTTGATAACTCTTGTCTTTTACACTAAAAGGTGCTAGAAGTACTGAGGTGGAAGAGCACCCTTCTACCTGCTCCAGATTGCTTCCATATCCTGCAATAATTACCCAATCTCCTATAAGCTAGCTTGGCACTCTTATGAGTATTACATCCTCAGTGTATTACTGCTTAATACTGGATTTTGGCATGTTGTGGTTATGTGGTTATTTCTGCTACTTTAATTAAGTAGCAGTTAAGATGGAGGATTTTTTTTAAATTGTTTAATGTTTTAATGTTTTTAATTGTTTTAATATTTACTTCTGTTGGGTTTGTTCTTTGGGAAACAAGCCATCTTGTGCCAGTATGACTTTATTGTGTGGGCAATTCTGAATCACCGGGGCTTTTGTGAATATGATCATAGATGTCTGCAATTCTTTATCCTTGCTTATATGTTGCATTGAATTTATCAGTTTTGGTCAGAGTAACAATGATCAGATCTTCAATGCTCTTTGGATTTCAACATGGCATACACTGGGATAGGCCATAGAAAAGTTTTCTCTTGGTTTCTTTCTCCTGAGACTATTTCCTTGCCTCATGTCAAATTAATTAAAAATGGGGAGGTGGTAAAACTGGAAAGAATTGGGGGAATGAGGAGGTTTTTTTCTTCTCTTGTCTTTATAAAGACGTTTTCGGTCGGTACTACTGGTGTCCTGTTCCTTGCTCTTGCTGTTTTTATCTATGCTGATATCCATGTCAAACTGCCAGCTCAACTCCTGTTGTCTTTCCTCACTTTCTTATTTCTTTTCTTTCCTCTGCAGAATTCCTCTTCCAACACCTTTACTCTGGTGTTTGTAGTGGTATTATAATTTTTATGCTTTCTATTTATTGAGCTAGAAGATTCAACTCACCAGGCTTGCCATATAGCATTAGCCATCTAGTATAAATCAGTTGCTAAGACTTTTCTGGTGATCAATGGAGAGGGATAATTACCTCCAGAAGCTCGTTCATCCAGTTCAAAGATATGGGCGGAATTGATTTGACCAAATATAGATGCTTATACCAGTAAAGACGCCCTCAGCTATCCAAAGGTGTGTCTGTAATAGTATGTAGTTTGTGCAAAGAATACACCTTTGAAGCAAATCTGATTGTCTCCATGGACTGCAATTTGGTTCACATTTCTGAGTACATGAACTGGGTTCCCTTCAGCTGAAACTAAAAAGTTGATCTCTAGGAGTGTACTTAGTTGTGTCCAACTGCTGAAAGTCCATGAAACCAAAGTTGAGTTAAAACCAGTCTGAATTCCTACTGGTCTAAACCATGGCCATATCTAAATTAACAGCATCAACAGGCTGCAGAATGAGAGACTTGGTGCTGATGACCCAGCATCCGCAGCAGCTAGGTCTTTTCAGGTGCCCTGGGCTGCATGCCGATACATGTTTTGTAGTGCATTAAGTGAGCTCTTGCTGTGCATCCTCTGGTTTAAATTCAAGTGAAAGAAGTTTACAAGCTGGGAGAATGCTCAGTGTGTAAATGAAGATAACTGAGAGATTCACTTGAAAAGTGACCTCCTAATCTGAGCCGAAGCACTACTGTGGAGGCATACAAATAGCCCGAGACATCCCCATGAGGATGGCAGATGTGACACAGAACCTGTCAAAACCAGCCCCCTTCTTGGAGTGGCAGCCAGTGGCCATTTGGGAGGTGCCATAGCAGCTACTGTGTCACTATCAGCAGCTCATGGTTAGGCCCCTGGTCCCACCGGAAAATAGGCAAGATAAATTATTCTGCATAGGTGCCTCGCCCTTGAATGTAAAATAACCCTACACAATTAACGTGTAATTTCTAGGTGGCTGAAGTCTCATGAGATGAAGCCTATTCTTTGTCAGAAATTAACTGCCTGAGTCAAAGAGAGTGATTTAAACAGCAAGATTTACTGAAGGAGACTTTAAGCATTTATATATTCCTAAAAAAATCTCACATGAGCATATTCTGCTCCTACAGATGCCTAGAGGCACCACCACTGTATTAGGACTGAGTACGTAAGTGCTTACCTACTGGCCAAGGCCATCTTGGGTTTCACAGGATAGTCACCTCCAAACTGTGCCTCTTAAGGACCACATACTCCTAGCACATTTAGCAGACTGACAGTATGAAATGCAACACGAACAAGCAGTCATAGCTGCTGCCATTCAAACCATAGCCAGAGGATGACTCCTTTTTCACACATCCCTACTGTGTGCAAGAAGTTTGGGTATTAACCCACAAAGGGTGAATTGCAAAGTAGCCATTTTAATGCTGTTTTCCAGTCACTGTTGCCCTACACCCAGAGTACTTGAAAATCATTATTATGGTATCTGAAAAGCTCTACAGATCTACAGATCTTAGGCATACAAAAAGGAGGGAGAAGTAAGCATTTTAGAAGTCAAGTGACCTACAGTGCACTTTGGTTTCCTCTGTATCATATACTCTTCTTTGCTCAACCTGTTTTATTGAGGACCATCTTGAATGTAAGATAATCACAATAAAATCCCAAACAATCCCATATGTGCTGTCCCCAAATACCCTGCAGCAGCACATTAGTAAATACCCATTTCAAAATGCCTTTCACAATAATGTGCAAATTACACACCTTGGAAGAGTCACAATTTAGAATAGGTTTGTGGTGTTTTCAAAAGACATTAAGGCTATTACTGTCAGTAACTGCTTTCTATATTCCCTTCAGAAGTGTTTCGAGAGATTGTCTGAGGGCTTTGTTAGTACAAGAAACTTTATCTGTCAAAGTGCTTTAAACTGACAGATTGCTAACACAAATCCATTATATTAAAATCTTGAGTAAAATAATATACTGTCTAAAAAATAATTAGGAAAAAAAAAGATAATACGTTGTTAAATAAGAAAAGCCACACTCCTAATGGTTTTTTACTTCCTAAAGGTATGGAAGAGAATCCAGTGAGGTTCCTGGAGAGACTGATCCTGGTATCTAGCTGTAATGATAATGGAAAACTGGGGCATAAACAGTCTCTGTGAAGTCTTAAGAGCAAAGCTGCAGAGAAAATCTGAAGGGCAGGAGGTTGAGTCAGGGTGTCTGCGAAGTATTCTAAGCTTTCTTTCACACTGTTTAAAGCATCTCAAGAATATTCTTTCCACATATGTTTAAAATTGTCTATAACTGATACTGGAAGACTCTGATCATAATAAATTCTTTCTGCTGGTTGCAAATACTTGGCAAAGAGGGAATATTTAAGCTAGCACAGCAATAATTATTTTATTGATGTTTGGCTACAATATTAAGCTCCACTGATTTACTGAGTGACTATTTTTCTTATTACCTTTCAAATTCGCAATACATTTCAGGCGTATAAGAGAATTCTATTTTGTATAGCAGGTAACAAATGAGGGTTAATTTTAAAATGTCATGCTATTCCCATGCTCTATCTGCCTGAAGCGAAACCAAAGGGATCCTTCGTTGACTGCTTTCAGTTTCCAAAATTAGGAATTTGCTCTTGCTTTTAAGACAGATTCTAAGACATGCATAGTTGATTTGCCAGCACTTGTCACTTAGCTCAATCATCCTAGCTAGTAATCAAGATCATTGAAATTGTGTAAGGATGGACTTCCTAAACATGCCCTTTAATGAAGCAATATGGTTATTGCTGAGTAATGAAGCAGTGGCCAGTAGAAAATGCTGGTGGAGCCACAGCTGTATTTCTCACAGGATGCTTTTGTTGCATCACTTCACTCTCATTCAGTCAGTGACAAGTGCTCCGACTGCCTGTTTATGCATTTATTCCGCAACTGCTGCTGCTATTTATCTGCAAATCATTCATAACTAATCTGTAAATCCCCAGCCCCTTTTCCTCATGGTTTTTCTATAGGACTTCCCAAATGGACACCCATGATTAGACCTAGGGGTAAGGCAGGCAGGTTGCACACTGCACATTCTGTAAGGTTTTTAGTGCTTAGAAAGCATCAACATGCGCAGCTCATGCAGCAGATCTGTGTTAATGTTACTTTTGCCACTGGTGTTAATTTGTCCATTTTAATTCCTTCTGTCTTCTTTCCCATAAGCTTTCCTATCAAGGCTTCTTTTAAATAACATTAAGAACTATTTAGATAATAAATACTGTTTCCCTTTAGCTTTTGCAGATTGGAGTACACTGCAGAGCTGAAGAGGGAATAGGCAGAGCCCTGGGACACAGTGGAGGTGGCATCTTCCTGAGGTGTTCCTGCAGCCTGTTCTGGGACATTCAATAAGCCAGCACCACTGTGCTTTTGCTCTTCCTCTCATTCCCAACATGTCCTACCTGTGTGGGGAAGAATCTGAGCCTCTTTTGTTTCTGCGGTTTACTAACCTCAGTTGTAGTCCTTGCTGGAAGACAAGTACAGGAGGTCGCTCTGAGCAGCACTGCATAGTTCTAGTATGGCACCGGCTATGGCAAAAGCATCAGCACTTCAAAATCCACAACTTGAAAGCTGGCATAAGGGAGGCTGAAAGAGTATCCTGCCAAATAAACCTCCTGTGTAGGACAGAAGTAGGTGTGTATAAAAACCCACTATACTGTAATCCAGGGCTACTTATTTCCCTCTTATACTGAGAGCAGCACAACAACAGTCATGTCTGTCCTCCTTGTAGGAGTGTTTGTGTGTTGTGTATCTAGTTACTAAGATGATCCAAGCAATCAGCACAATGTAGTGCTAAATAGGACATTGATGGCACTGCATAGGTGTTAGAAGGCAGGTGGGTTCAATTCTGTCTTCTTTCAAGTAGAGTCTGTCTTCAGAGCAAGAAAAGAGGTTTTTACCCACTGAAGCACTTGTCTAGAAGCATTGAAAGTCCCATTGCAAGAGGTAGCTTTGTGTGTTTAGTTAGATGATAAAGTGGAGAGGCAGGGCAAGGGAGTGAGCATGGAGATAGGTAAGGAGGAAATGGGTGATTTTCAGAAGATGCTTTTTTTCTTCCGTTATTTGTTATTGGTAAAAATTCTTGCAGATGAATTTTGCTTCTACTAAGTAGATGAATGTGTTTCAGAGACAGTAACTAGGAGATTGAGTGCTGCAAGAGCTGATCTAGATGATGTAATGTCTTCATTCTCTAAAATTTTACTGCAGACAGAAGGATCACTTTTCTGTTGGAAAAGCTATTGATTTTTTAATTTGCTTATGCTTTTGTTTAGAATAGAAACAATGCACAAAGCTTGAAGACATCAGTCCTTCTGGGTTTATGGAAGCCCAGTTTATGCTGAAGGGAAGCATAACTGGGTGTTTCTGTTTCTCAGTCTTAACAAAAGCCTTGGAGACTATAATTCAAGTAATTCACATTCGTAAGCATTAATACTGAACTGGACTTGTTTTCATCTTGTCATCTGTCTTTACAGATGCCTGAAAATGCTTTTCTCAGGTCTGTACTAGAATGTCATAGGAGTGTTTCCAGGGCTGGTGAATTGGTCTGTTTCTGATGGTGGACTTATGAGGAAAACACTGGCCAGCTGACTTGCAGCAGAGCTGGCTTCTAGGACAGACTGCCACTGGCTTGTTTGGTGGCTATGTACCGTCACTTGATGACTCTATGATTCCATTTTCTCACCTTAAAAACAGGAGTGATGATTTTTATTTCCTTTGTAAACTGCTTTGAGATCTGCTTCATACCACAGTAAACATTACTAATAGTAGTCATATATATAATACTCTTTTAAAGCTGTAGAAATCCATCTGTGAAGCTGGCTTAGTCCCTGCAACCAGTGGGGGTCCCTAAAATCATTCAGAGTTAGTAGCTGGGAGAGAGTCGCTGTTGTACAGACATGGCCAAGCTCCAGAGATGCAACTGCAGCTCCGACAGGTATGTGCAAGCTCTCTATGAGCTCTGGCGCTGCTAATGGAGCACCCGTGGCAGTGTGGAGCTGAGTGTGTGCTGCTGACTGCACCCAGATAGCTTGGTAGATACCAGGGTAATGAGCCCACACTGAGCTGCAGTGGCATTGCTGCCACTACCTTCCCCAGTTGATTTGAAGCTGTGGTATAAAAATATGCCCTACAGGAGACCACAGGCTTCAGAGAAAGTGTCTTAGTTACATTTGCTATCAAGCATGGGCTGCTGGCACCATTTCAGATTACCTTACCTTTGGCTTATCATCCTCATACTCTGAAAATACATTTCTAGTCTCAGAGTAAAGGAAGGTTTTCTTTATCCTTTTTACCTGTCATGAATGGTGTACCAGACTAAGGCATGCTTAAAATAGGTTTTTAAATGCCTTAATTTTCATGTTTCCATTTTTTCTGTACATAACTCTCATTTACCTCTTTTCCCCATCCATAAAGGTGGAGGATGCTTTAACATGGTGACAATAATGCTGGGAAGTAGGTAGTATCACTCTATTATTAGAGAAAGAGGGAAATCGAGGCAGAGGAAAAGGTATCTGCCATGGACTAAAGAGGGTATCAAGGTGGAATAAACTGCCTTTAGGCATTTATTTTTCAGTAGGGGAATCAGTGGTGTTTGGACCACATGGACCACAGTTAATCAGTAATTCATCAACTACCAATCGCATACTAATCTGTTTTATGCCAGGTTTTGCACACCTTATATCAGTGTTTGTAAGAAGAGTCATAAGTACACTTTCAAATGACACAGCAAATTAATAATAGACTAAATAATTCAGTACTCTATGGAACAAGCATCCTCCAAGCTGTATCAGATAAATAAAACATGTGTTAGAAGTGTCTCTGAATGATGGTATTGTAGGAAAGGCATCTCAAAAAATAAAGGGGTAATGATCACATCCTTTTCTGGTTTATAGTCTTCTTTTTTAATATCGTTAGAATAATTGGCTTCAAATTCAAATGCTTATGGGAAACATATGCATTGAAAAGATCTGGGTTTAATTCTCATTAGCTGTGCAAAGTATCAATTCATTTGGCAAAATATTCTCCTAGAAAACAGTTTGTGCCAGTTCAACGCTATTTGATGGCTGATTCCTCAAAGATCTATTCTGAGTATAGAAAGGAGCCACATGATTCATTCAGCTTGTGCATATCTATTTTACCTCGATAGAAGGGTTATATATGGGGAGATAAAGGTTTGTTAAACAAAGTATCATTAATCACTCTGTCCGGAAACGTAGACTTTGCAGGAGCATGCTGTAATTTGCATCACTTTTGCTGTGCCTTGCCAGTTCTGCTGGTGAGAAATAGCAAACCTGTATTTATGAAAAGGACAGGTTTAAGATGAAAATAATTCTATCTGAAAACTGTGAGAATGGTACAGAATCCTGTCGCCTGCACTCGTTCAACGGGAGAACACTGTATTTGTAATAAATTCCTTTTGCTCTGGATGAGTTCTGCATTTTCAATGAGGTTAACTTGGCAACATTCTAGTTGATTTTAATAAAAATAGCTTCTTTGAGGACAGGGAGCTGAGGTTGCCAAATTTACAGCTGCCTTGCACAATTACTCTTACACCTCCTTCAGGGCTACTTAGAACCAGTAAGCAAATTAAGTGTATCGATTGCAATTTTGTTGGACTAACCCTTTTTTCTTAAGGAATAAACTTGATTCCTTTCAGTATGTGTCTGCTCAGAGTGATCTCTTTTCTTTTCAGCCATAACACAAAGACAACATCATGGCTGGATCCACGACTTGCGAAAAAGGCTAAACCTCCAGAAGAGTGCAAAGAAAATGGTAGGTTATTAAGTTTTTGTTGCTGTTCAGAGGGGATTTGCCTTTGTGTGTGTGTCTCTCTCTCAGTTCTTACAAAAATCAGGCATTTAGGGGAATGATGAAAGGTGTTTAATTGCTGCTTTGGTTAGAAGCCATAAGTGATACCAGTTCTCAGTATGCCATGTGTTTCTGCTTTTTATTCCCCTTTCTGATGCTATCCAAAGCTGAGGATCACAAGTGTGTTTTCTGCCTGTTGTGTGTGTGACTCCGGGACTGACCCTCTCCCTCATCTCCTACAGAGAACTTTGGTCTGCAGAACAGAATCCCTTTTCAGATTCTGAGCTTTTAATCTACAGGCGATTCAATGCATAAGGGAAACTAGCAGCACCGTGGGAATATGAATATTGTTTGATTTGTATTTAAAGGTACAGTGTGATGCTATTTAGTAGCCAATTTAAACAAAATAGTGTCTGATAAAACAGGGTGTGGGAGGGAGAAAAGAGATCAGTGTCTGTCAGAGTTCAAGGCTGGATTTGGGGGCTACGGCATTGTTAATGGTTTAAAATTTAAAAGCGTGAATACTGTTGAGGATGCTTAAAGGAGCTGTAGCTGTTGTGCAGGAGAGATGATTATATTGACAGATTCAGAGATACGAGATAATACGGATCATATCAAACTATCTTATGTGCATTCAGTATAATTTCTAGCTTTCCTCTGGTAAAGTTTGAGTAATCAAAATCCTGTAATAAAGGCAAAGTAAAAATGTAATAGATCATTTTCTAAGGAGGCTTTTTCCATTGTTTTATACTGCAATGTCAGTACAATTAGCCAGTTAAAAAGTGATGATTTCTAACGACTGCTACTTATTTTATTTCTGTGATATGCAGAGGATTAAATGCATGCATGCTATGTGCATTAATGCAAATAATTTTAAGTTATTTTTAACATGTCAATAGCTTTTCATGTACCGCATCTGATTTATTTTAAATTTTCTGAGATACGTTCATTTGGTTAATGTAAATACTCTCAGCAGGAAGAAAACTCAGTGCCGGTTTGGGTTGATAAAGAGGTCACTGAGGAATTGCTGCCTGTATGAAATGCAGGGTCAGTGTTTTGGTAAAGAAGGTTCATGAGGTTTTTTTGTAAATGGCTTCATTTTGAAAGATTGCTATATTCCAAAAATCCCTTCCTTATTTCAGCAGTAATTCTGACGTTCTGTTCTGACATCAGAAATTACATGTCTGAATGAATTTGTGATGCTTATTCTAGCACTGACAACACAGGCTCCCAGAGTAAATTCTACAGTGAATGCAACAGAAGTGTGTTACTGAAACAAAACAAGGGCACAGGAGTTTTGCATTCTAAATCTCTCACATTACTTACTTGAATTTGTGTCTTTGCCTGCTCCTTAAGGGGTACTAGTGGGAAGGGCAGAAGACAAATCCACCAGTATCTATGAAGTAACGTATTGCAGACTTCCTTGGAGTAAATGAGGGGTTTTTTTCCTGGTAGCTGTTGTATATACTGAGATCACCACAAGCACTGAAATATTCAAAAAACCCAGCCAACAACAAAGTATCTTAAACAATTTAAAATGAAAATGCTGTTAAAGAAACAGCGTTATTTTGTAGTTATTTGCCTACTGGATTATCAAATTACTATAGTATGCTGTGTCATATTGTTCTTGTAAGGGTTGCTCAGCTCATTAATATAAAGTACTTGAAGCATAAAAGACTTTAGAGTGAGATTTTCTGTTCTTAGAGATTCTTCTTGAAACATCCTCTCTTTTCATAAGATTCTTTGGTTGTTCAAGAATGTAGACTTGGTTTTTTTAATCCAATACCTGTAGAAGAAAAAGTTTTTAAAAATCACTAATATGCCATAAAATTACTGTACCTTGCCAATGAGATCCAAACCCAGGAACTTCGTTACAGCACATGGGGATTTGGAATTCTTGTTTTGGTTTAATGCCAGATCAAGGAATAATTTCACACATGCTTCAGCTATGGCTTAGTAGATGTTTTTTATGCCAAACGTCTTTACTGTTACACTTTATGATTTATTCTGGCACATTCTGCTCAGAGGAGCAGAGTTTTAGAAAGACATCAGTGTTTAGATAAGAAATGATACTTACCTTGCTTATTTATCGCTACCTGCTTAACTTGTTTTCATTGACATTCATTTTGTCACATCTGAAATTTGCACTGATTCTCTAAGATACATTATGGTGTCCTTATCACCTATCAGACTCTGCTGTCAGGCTTTCATTCTGAAGAACCCAACTTTTATGTTCTCCTTTCAGTGCAAATCCTGCCAAATCATAGAATCATGGAATGGTTAGGGTTCCTTCTTCATTCTGCCACCAGCATGAAATTTCCACACCAGACAACGTTCTCACAGTGTACAGTATTTGAGTCCTGATATTCTGGGATAGTGATACTGAGGGGCCCCTCTGCTCCAGGCATTTCCTTTCTTCCATTTTCAGCTCTTTAATACTCCTTTGCCAAATTCAGTTTCTTCGTTTTCTTTGGCTTTTATCTGCAAACCCCAGTGCTTGCTCATTTCTCTTTGCAAAATCTGAACCACCTTCCAGGACATCCCTCCTCTTGAAAAATTTTCACATGCCTTTGCCAAGAGACTGACAAGCTCTACCAAGTCAAGCTTTCTTTACATCCATGCTGGGGACTCTTTCTGTTTTCCTTTAATGGTACCCACTACTCTAAACCCTTTTGTAGGTCAGGAGGTTTTAAGGACCAATATTTATTTCTTTTTCTGTTGTGGAACTTCTGTGTAAATTTCAGCAAATCACTTTGGCTTTTGCTCTGTCAGATCTACTCAGATGGCAGGTCTTTGAAGCAAGAATTGTCTCTTACACTCTGGTGCCTACCTGAGTTTCATTATAGTATTAAGCAGAAATAGCTGTCAATTCTTCACTAAGACCTAGGATTTTTTATACATTCCTCGCTTCCTCCAGAAAATCTTAAATTTATTAATAATAATTATGTTTTCTCTCCTGGAGATGTGAATTAAGTATTTGGGGTTCCTGAATGGGAATACTTCTTTTAAATTTTTCTTTTTTTCCTTTTCCCTGTCAGAATTGGTTAACCATTTTTTATCTGTAGAGTACTACAGAAGTTACAGTTCTGCCCCCTTTGTTTCTGAGCTAGATTCACTGATTGCTACATTTTCTGTATAGTGATATTGCATAGCAGACTCACAGGATTTGCATGATTGCAGGTATATTATATGAGTGGTCTACTAACAGAGTCTGTTCTTTGGGAGAGAATATGGAAAAGAATGACAAGTCCCATAAGGCAGTAAAGAATTTAGTTTAATATTGAAAGGCAGTTCAGCCTTAATGACATGAAATATCTGAGGTTTTAGAAAGTTCAGGTTTTGGTTAAGAAATCTAGTTATTAAATTTTTCAAATTCTTTAATTAATTTTATGGAAATCTCCATTCTGGGGGAAGGTTAACATTTACTTCTTTATCCAATTTGGGGATTAAAGAGCTGTTGAAATTTCTTGGGATCAGATATGTCAAATTTCACTTATTTCATTACTAAAAATTTCACATATTTCATTACCAATCCATCCCAACCAGTAGTCTCCATCACTCCTAACTGGTTCCTTTCTTTTTATGTCAACCTCCTTTCTCCTTAGTTTTCAAATCCAAGTAGGCTTAAGACTATAACTAAAGCTTTGATTTCAGCTAGCATTCATCTGTCATCTGTCTTTTTATCTCCTCTACACCCACCAAATTGACTGCAAAGTATGGATGTTTGTTTAGGATGAGCTTAGTTGCCTTTAAACTTCATTGACTGTTAATCTCAGCTCTATTTTGACAATTAGAGGACACAGATACCTGATTTACACCTGTATGTAGACAGACATTTAGGTATAAGGTGAAGACCTTACACTGAACCGCACTCTCCTATCACATTTTGTCACATTATCCTTTTCACCATTCCTGTAATCACAGGCAATGCCCTTTGGTGAGCTCACTGCCACGCACAGCTTCAACGTTCTTCATGCCAAAGACACACACATCTATTCTTGTCTTCATCTTTCTTTCCTAGTTGAGCCCTTTGTTTCATGCTAAGTATGATGTCTCCCACTGGACATCTCCCATCTTGAGCACATCCTCCAAGCAAATTCCCTTTTGATAATCGCAAAGCTTACCACCTCCATACATCCTTGTCTTGCCACTTCATGGCATATAGGATTTCTTCCTTTTACTTTTCATCCAGACAGCAGAGTTCTTATTCAAGGCTTTGTGTGGCATATGCAGTGTGTCATGGTACATGCAGTGTTTCATAGCACATGCGGTCATAAATTCAGGAATTTAGCTCCCTTTCCTTCTTTGAGAACACTGTCATCATCTCGATCAGTCATCTCTAAACATTTCAGAATTTCTTAAGGAAAACTGTAGATTTATTGCTTGAACTGACTTTTTAAATATATGTATTTATATATTTAATATGATTATTTCATTAAAATAAGTAAGCAAATAAATCCAAAAGACAAGCGTTACGTTTGGAATCATAAGGGCAATCACTAATTGCACTTTCTCTAATCTCAAGGGTATAACTATCCCAGGAAACTAATAGTTTTTCACATGAGTAAATAGGCCCTCTTTTCCTTACTTTTTCCTGAAGCTGTATGTAATGCACTTTTAGCTGGACATGCCTCTTGTGAGGCACAGGAACACCTTCAATCACTGCATTTTCAGTCTGGAAACATCTGAATGTTGCTGAGATTTGGGATGTTTTCAAACCATTTTGTGTTTCAGTTCATGAGTGTTTTAATGCTGGAAAGTACTTTCTCAAGATCTCACCATTTCACTTACAGTCCCTCTTCATGTTCTTGGTCTAAGCTACTGCCTCACCATTTGTATATGCCCCTATCTAACCCCAGAAATGACTGAAGCCCAGCAATTAGTCTACAGTTGTGACTATTTTACTTGTTTCCGCAGGTATTTTCCTTCATAAATGATCTGATAGAAACTAGACTCAGACTTCCAGTGACAGAAAAGGGAGCCTCTATTGTTATAACTCCACAAATGTAAACAGGAATCCAAAACTGTTTTTCTTGAATTTCACCAGACCTTCTTAAAATTAATAACTTTTCATAATATCTTTAGTTTGTTTGACAGCATGAAAGAAATAAAATCTAGGACTGTCTTTGTCATCTTGCTTACATTTAATACATTTCGTATTTCTTGCTAAGAGTTCAAACCACATAATTAACCGTTGCATATATCTATTTTAGCTTTAACTACCAGCAAGTAAATTGTATATGAACAAATTTGATAGTTGTGTGAAGTATTATTATCATCATCATCATGCATAAAACTTAACCTGCTCTTCTGCTGTAAAAAAAACCAAGAGTTTAAATTCATTGGGGATTTATTTATCTGATACTTTTCTTCTTCCTTTGAGAAGATTATTTATATGGAATAAAAATAAATAATGAAAAGAAAAAATAAACAATCATCATTATCATTGATCTCCATACTTTCTGTTTCATGATGAAGGTCTTAAAAATAAGTTTGTGTTTGAAACTGTTTCATCTTATTTATAAGTAGTTTTTCTTTTCAGTTGTAAAGATTTTACAAGTGAGCATAGAAAAATGAGCAAAAAATGGTCTCAAAACTGGAGATCTTGATTTCTTGTTTTAATTCATACTTCAGACCTATCAGTATTTTTTCATAAATAAATAGATGTGACTCAGTGTGCTTTGTGACACAAGCAGTTTCTTCAGTACTTTTAGACACACTCTTTTTTTCGAGCATTTCTGTCACAATCAAACTTTAGAATGTCTGTCTTTGTACACCTCCTTCCTTTTAGTAAGTGCAGGTTTCTCTATAGTTAACCATATGAATAAACCTATCCAACAAAGCAAGTTGCAAACATAACAAATTGTCATTGTTTACTTGATTCTTCACTATGCTGTAGTAAAACATATCAAACCTTCATATTTTTGTTTTGTGGATACGTTTGGGCATAGACATGCTGGTGTTATGGGTAAAGCATTACTCCTTGATTCCCTTACATGTATTTTCAGTGGGAACCAAGTAGTGAACTTTCATCTTACATGGATACCATTTATGTCTGTCAATTCCCACTACTGGCAATCTATAGCAGGTAATTATGTATATGCAGCTGGGTTTGCATTTGGTTGAAGTAGCAGTAGCCTGGGGTTTGAAACCATATATTTCAGCAGTCTATGGCACAAAGGAGTGTGGGACTTTTTGGCTGTTTGGGATGAATCCTCATCAGAGAGTTACCTAGGAAACTTGGACAGAGAGGTGCTGTACATGGATAGAGGAGGACATGGAATGATGAGGAAGTACCTTACACTGCTGAGTGGACAAAGCATTAGCAAGACATCTTGCAACTCCAGATCAAGCCCCTGTTTCTGCTGAATGTATGGATCCCAATGTGAACTGGGAGAGATGGCAAGCTTTTGGGTTTTATCAAGTGCTGTGTGACCCTGAGCACCGTGTTTGTGTCTCAGCATGGTATTCACTCTCTTTGCTTTCTAAAACTTTTATCTCAGTGGCTTGAAAAAGGCTTATTTTATTTTTTTTTTTGCCAAGTTGTCTCTGCAAACCAGATTGGCTTGCGCAGGCCAGACAAGTACCTGCTGAGCACAGGGTATATATAACATCATCTGATGCAGGGGTAATGTATTTATCTTTAAGATATCTGTCTGTTAGCTAAATTGAGTTGAAAACTGCAATAGATTCAGACTTCAACAGAGGGAAATGGTGAACAGACAGACATTGTGAATCCATAAAGTTCATTTCCCCAGGAAACCAAAGCAGAAAAAGATATCATCTTCAGAAAAGTAGAGTTTTTTTCTTGATCAAAAAAAAAAAAAGCCTCCTAAAATACAAGTCATGATTGATATCTAATGCTAAGTGCTAGTTGCATTGTGTGTTAAATGGTACCATTTGTTCCACTGTAGTAAAGGGTCTACAAATAGTACTATTTTAAACCTTGTTTCCAGGCAATTATACCTGCTGTTGGAAATATGTTGAGGAGAGTCACTTTTTTAGACTTTGTATCAGCATAGCTTAATTCTTTTTCTCGAATGCTGGAATGTTGTTGCATGTCAAATAGGTCACTATAAAATAATGCTTTTATGTAGAGTGACCTATGAGTATACACAAAGAAACCTTTGCTAATTTTGTTAACAGTTCATATGTACGTTTTTTTTCAGGAAGGCTGTCTTGGCGAATTTTAGCTTAATGTTAATTTATAACATGTAACTAAGCCACAGATAAATAAAAGCCACAGAAGTGTCTGTCTCCAATGCAGTTTTCAGTCCATGGTCCATGGCAGCCATGCAATTCATAGAACTTTAGTTAGTCTATGTTATATTATTCCTTTTGGCCTCAGATAACAAAAAGTACCTGCCAACCATATTGAAAAAACTTTCTGTCTATCCTCCTATCCATCTCATGTGAAAATTGAGGAATATTTAATGTGTGTTTAATTCTCCTTTACTGAAGCCCTTTGGAGGCTGGAATCTAAACGGTAGTTAATATTTTTCATGAAAAACACAGAATGGACATTTTAAGTGATTTCAAGTGGGAGAGGAAGCGTCATGCACAGTCATGATGGGTAGGAAATAGCTGATGAGGTGCTCTCTCTGTGAAGGGAAAAGCAAAGCATTCCCCATCATAGCTGATGTGGGCACTTACTGGGTACTTGCTGCAACACCTGATATGTGGTGACCCAGTGCCTGAAACCGAATCCAGGTCCCTGTGATGGGAATTTATTTGAGGATAGGGAATCCAATACAAAATGACAAGCCAGAAAGACTGCACAGTGAGGAGGGAGAGAGCTGAAGACAGAAAAGAGGACAGGTTAATCACAAGCTTGCATCTCAAATCTTGATCCTCTCTAAAGCTTAGCAAAATATTCAAGGCTCTGAAGTATCAAATGCAAAAAGCCAGAGTCTTGCCTCCTCTTGCATTCTCTCTGGAAGATGTAGCTTATACATGTTTCTCAAAAAAAATATAAGGGGACTTATTTCTTTCATTTTAAAACAGCACTTTCTCTATTACAGCCTGGAAAAGTTACTGCCCTGCAAGTGGGAAAAACATGTTGAGTAAGCTCCTCTGCCAGGTGGGGTGCAGAATATAATGTCAGTTGAATCAATCCAGAGAGAAAATATGAGAGCAGCACAGAGCATGACATTGTCCCTAGACATTTTAAACTGTCCCCCCTGGGATGGTTTGGGTTGCTGTGCCAAGGACTGTTGTTTTTTTCCCAAGGGCAAGTATGAAATGCTTACAGAGTTCAGCTGAGAGTGCCAGGCACACATGAGTAATTTTGCTGCAAACTTTTGATACTGCTCTGCAAAATCTTTTCAATTCAGACATCAAAACCCTTCCTGTGCCAGACCTGAGTCACTTCTGAGTAGGGACTGCCCATCACACACTCCTGCCTGCTGGCTTTGTGATATGAGCAAATGACTAGAAATTGAGAAATGGATTGACAGATTAACAAATTCATTTCCATTTTTGACTTAAATCCAGGTGTTTCCAGATGATAGGAATACTGTACCTTTAAACCACAGAGTTCTTAGAACTCTGTTTTGCAGATTATTAACCCCATTTTTAAGTAGTATTTAACGCCGTCAGTTTTGTAATGGAGCTGGCATTGCTTGTAATAATATTGATCACAATTAATGTTTTCTGTCATTTAAGTGCATATTGAACATGCTTTTTTCAACTTGTATTTTCAATTTTGGTTTAATTAGACAGTAACAAAATCTCTTGAATTGTCATGACCTTTGGAAGGGTGTTTCGTGTTGGCAGCATCATCTGTGCATTAATTGACAAAAAAAAAAATGCCAACGTCACAATAGTGATAATAAAAATAAGAAAAGGGGAAACTCATTGGTGTTTCTTCTGGGGACTCAGAAGAAACAGCGGAGTTGTCTTACATCTTTATAAGAGTAATTCTTCTTCATCCTTGGATCAGATTTAGGACAAAGTATCTGTCCACATGGACGTACCTTGGCTGCCTGCACCTTGGGACCAGCCCTGGGCAACCTGCCAATGCATCCCTGGGGAGCTCTTGAGAGCTGGGACCACTTCCTTGGATTACACTCATCAGTATGACATAGAAGTCTTTTAAGCTGTGATGGACTATTAAGTATTACTTCGCTTTCAGAACCATTAGTGTTTCTCAGTCCTGAGTGTACAAATCCTTGTATAATTCTAACCTGAATCTTAAATAGAGTTGGTAACTGCAAGGACAAGAATGAATAAAAGTATAGGAAAACATGTCTGTTTTCCTTGATTATTCAACTAGTACTTAGCTATCTTGTATTCTGGTTTCACTGCTCACACAGATTGTGTGTTTAAATGGAGAGATGCCCAGGACCCAAAGGCACACAGCCTGCAAGAATCCCTGCCTGTTCAGCAGTTGTCAGCCTAATAGCAATTCTTCCAGTGACCTGAGGATTTTAAAGGTTGCTAAATGGAGGCTGAGGAAGCTGCTAACTTGTCTCATGGTCCTTGATGAGGAAAATATCAGGCTTTCATTCTAATTAGTTTGTGATTATACGAAAGGAATCATTTAAAGTATCAGTGTTTTATGAAAGGGGGTCATGTAAACACACCTTTCATGTGTCTGTGAACCTTATTTCCTTGTAAAATGCTCTGCAACTCTCAGCTAAGTTTTCAGAGATATGAAATATTATTTTTGATATGTGGTCCTTTACAGTTTAAGTCTTTATTGTAACAGGTATAATAGATGCCCACTGTAAAGAATGCAGCAGGTTCATCAGTGATGTAATATATAATGAAGAGCACATTTTAAAATGGCAATTAATGTTGACTGTTATTTTGTAAAACTCTTTCAAATTATAATTTAACTCCACAATAAAATAAACACATTCACCAGTGATGGACCCTCCCTGAAAGTTTCTGCTGGTACTGCTGGAGCTCCTCACATCCAGTTTCTAATAGCATCCCTTTTTCATTCTGCTGCCAAGTTAACTGGCTAAGCTTAAGTAGTTTTCTGCTGGAATGTGTAATGGAATTTAGAAAGGGAGGGAGAGAGATCTTTTAAACTCATTGGGAGAAACAGGGCCAGAGGTTTAACAGTTCGCGTCCTTAATGAGCTATAAATTGGATTCCACTCACCACTGAAGCGAGTAGCAAAATTCTCACTGACTGCTCAAGGTTGATTTTTGCCACTAAAATACAAGCATTGTGTGGTATGAGAATAGAGGTGGCCTGAAACATTCCTACAATGACCACCGAAGAAACGCTCCAATGTGGGAATTTCTGAAAGGAAATCTTTTCACACAGAAAAGAATTCACAACACCATATTTAGCAAAGCTCATACTCAAGTCCTTGATGCCAATAAAGAATAAAAGGTTCAAATTCCTTCTGAAATAGTATTTAATCATAAGTCGAAATCAGAGTACATGATTTTTAATCCTATTCTCTCTACAGCCTTAATCCTTCAATCCTTGACTTCTAAATGGCAATGAAGCATGATAGATTTAACAAAGAGGGGCTTCTGGTATTATATTCATTACAATGTCCAGCTACCTTCATTTTTATTATTTCTTCTCTTGGCTTTTGTATGAAAGCTCGTGTTTTTAATAGAGAGCATTAATGAAAAAGGAATGGCAATCTTCTCCTTTTAAAAAGTCAATCTTTGTAATCACTGTATTTTGCATTTACTCCACAAGGTCGGCATGTTCATTGAATTTAGAGGTTAAAAACAATTTGGTGTTCTTTGATAGAAAGTTTGTCTTGTTGTGCAGGCCCATTGTGTATTTCATGGCAATCATTTCAAAGCATATTGACACTATGAAAGAAATCTAATGACTTGCTAAAATCTCCAATAACACTCATTATGTTTCAGATCGTTTTAAAGGCTGATTATTTGTCCTTTTTTTTCCCCAAAATACTTTGATTTTTCTTTACTTATAATGCAACACATTCACAGTCAGGTGAAGATAAACTCAAACTTTTCTGTAACTTTAGTAGTTGAGCTTCACAAATACAATTACCTTGGGTCTTCTTAATGTTAACTGAATTCCTTATACTTGCAACTTCCCGGTTTCCATTTTCTTCTTATTTTTGTAGTATGCTTTAAAAAAGGTCTCAGTAATTTTCCTTTTGTTAAACCAGGGTTTTGATTCTAGCCTAAACTCCTCAAAGTGAGTGTTTGAGTCCTTGTTAAATAGAGCTGGAAAATCCTGCCTGAGCACAGATGTCCTGCATTTCAGATTTGACAGATAACACAGCACTTTAAAAAGCTACTGTCTTTCATGACTAATACCCTCACAGACCCAGTGGCGGATAAGCACTGTTTGTGGGATAGCATAAAAAAAGGAATGAGGTAACATTTCAAGCTTTTTGAGAAATATGTCTCCCCAAGCAGGAGGAACACATAGTATGTGGATGTGGTTGTCACAGAGTAGTTGGGAAGAACTGCTTTTTCAGAATGCATAGTAGAAGGCTTTGAAATAGATTAAGTGGCTATAATAAGTGGAAAGTATAAAAAGCAGAGATGTGGAGAACTTGTTGCAGGCTATATAAAAAGCGATTTAGATTTGTGATGCCTTAAAGCATTAGCATTATTTCAGCATAGAAGGATAAAGAGGAAAAAATCTCTGGATATGAGAAAACTCTGCACATAGGAAAGGTAGGAACAAAGGACTGGTGAGGCAGACAGGCAGGATTCTGGAATCCAGAGGGGAAGTGTTAGCATTTCTTTCTTTTAAACATCAGAACTTTATATGTAATTAAATTCTATTGTTTCATCAAAATAATAATGTCTGATTGCATATTCTGGTGACATGTTGGGTCTTTGTTTTCTATGCAACTGTAAAAATGAAAAGGTCATAGAAATGCAGGGGGATTCAAGAGAAATCAAGTCTCTTGCGATAAACAAACACAAATGAGCCTTGCTTGCATATCTACATGTGTGCATACTCCTATAGCCATGCAGGCCAGATTCTGGTAACTTCTGTACAAAGCCAGTTTGGTCAGGGCCTTGGGCAACATGGTCTAGTGGAAGGTATCCCTGGCAGAGGAGTTGGAACTGGATGACCTTAAGGTCCATTCCAACCCAAAACATTCTATGGTTCTGAGACTGGGAGGCTGCCCAGTAGAGAGAAGCTTCCCCGTACAGAGAAATACCCAGTTCTTTCACTGGATCCTCTTTCTTCTGGTTTATGAAGGAGGGGAAAAATGTAGTATTCTACTGTCAAAGCTGGTAAAAACAGTGCAAACTAGCAATTTCATCTGAGAAGTTATTTAGTCTAGATAACATCCCACTATTTATATCCTACACCTTTCCTGTACTGGCATTGCAATGCTAACATTGCTCTTCTTGACTCTGGAGATAACCCAGAAGCTACCGCTTCTTTTGTCTGCATTGTTAACTGTAGCGAACATTGGACATTTTTTCAGTGTACTTTTGCTCAAATGGACTTTGAAAAATGCAGTGACAGTTTAAGGTTTAGAAATATTTATTTCATCTTTGAGCTCTGACACCACCATGAAAGGCATAAGTTTCTTGTCCAGAAGTTTTTGCTGGTTTGGAAAGAGGGAGAAAAGGGGTAGGACTTAATTTTTTAAACTAGGAGACACTTTTTTTCTTTTCCAATCCAAGCTGGATTTCTCTTATCTATTTTCTCTAAAGTAGTCCATTATTTTCTCTTTTTATAAGAAAGATTTTTTGCTTTTGGAATTTATAGCTGTAGTTTACCTTCTTTGTAATAGTACACTTGCTTTGGGGAACAAGGTTTTCCCTTGCAGAGGACACAATTTTGCATTTTTCACTCCTTTAAGAAAGTTCCAGTGATCCCACTTCTCCTATTACAAAATAGAAACATTCTGTTCATACCTGCAAGTCCTATTTCTTCTGTCCAAAATGCATCCAGAATAACTGTATCTCACTTTCATAATTAAACACCTTTGGAAACACTACAGCAACCCCTGATAGATCCATCAGGGTCATATGCAGCTGCTAAATCTGAAACTATCTGCCACTGCCCTCACAAGATGTGGCTCATGCTTTTATGCTACGCCTTTTGTTTGATCGTCAACTTACGTAATTTTTTAGAAAATTTCACCATTATGAACAGGATGAACAAAGTCAGAATGAGCTATTTGGGGACTGATGTATTTTATATAATCAGACATTCATCTTTTAAATGTTTATGTCTGGTATTCATCCCTCAGTTTCCTCCATTGGACTAGACGAATCATTTAATTGCTTACTGGTTTAGCTGTAGAAGTGGGAAAGCTCTGCCAGCATTGGTGGTTTGAGGGGCAGATTTGTTTCTGCAGCAGGCTTAATGTGGGTCATTAGACTTTATAGGTTATAGCCTCCTTTAGTATTCATTAAACCTGCATTTTTTTTTCTGGTGGTACACTTTGTTCAAAGAGACCGATGTTTTCATGTACTTTTCTAACCCTCAGGTCTCTGTGGTCACTTTCCTTGCTATGATATTTCAACCTGGAAATTCTGTCCCCACCACTATTTGACTTATTTTGTCTCTTCAGAACTCGAGAATATGCCTCTATTTGTTAGCTGTACATTAATGTACAAAACTGTATTGTGTTGCTCTGATGAGTACTGAAAAATGTCGTGGAAAGACTTAAATTGTGTGAATTCCCAACTATTAAAGACATAACATAAGGGATTTCCAAATTATTTGAACTTTCTGTATTCTGTCCCCTTCATGTCTTTGTTTTTAAATATTTGATGGATTTTAACACCTTTAGTTTCTTCTCTCCATCCTTCTGTTCTCATGCCTTCCTACAACATCTGGTCTCATAGTTCCATATTTGACATCTACTAAATAGTTTAGATTATTAATTAAATGTGGGTGTTGGTTTTTAACTGTGGTTTTGAACTTTTGTTGGCCTAGTGTAATGATCATAAGTAGAACATTATTGGCTAGTTGCTGCTCGCTACACATCATTTTTTTGCTTAAAAAAAAACTTGATTGTATCTAGAATTTATCTATTAGCATGTAAATTTCTGTAAATAAATGAAACAGGTAATGCTGGGTAGAAAAATATATTCCTACTTATCTATTTCAGTAAATGGATTTGTATTAAAATTTTGTTAGGCACAGCTTTAAGTTCTGTTGTTTTGCTGACTAAAATGGATCCTAACATGATTAAAAAGAGTAGAATTTGGTCTAGCAAGGAATAAATGCAAATAATCTTTTCCCCCTAATCTTAAGCCTGCAAGAAATAAAGTTGTTAGCTTAAGGAACATTTGAATTACCAAGGAACTGAAGAATTTATTCTAGCTGCAGTATCACTAGGTAGATAAAAGCAGAATTACAATGAATTGTTATGGATAAAGGGAAGTAATAAACATACTTTCATCTCTCATTTAAGCATCAGTAAGATTTTAAGTGACACTAGTGCAAGAGAAGACAGCTGGCAAATCCTGTTATTAATTATTTTTAGGTTAATGTTGAAAGAACCCTACAGGTCTTGTATATTTTTAAAGAAGCCAAAATAAACTCTCAATGAGTGAAAGGTGACAGGGGACGTATTCATAATCAACTGAATGGCTTCTGTTGAATTCCACTGAAGAGCATTAGATTAGGTTGAAAGATGTCATCTGTAAGAAGATTTTGCTTTTTTCTTAGTGTAGGCTCTCATTATTGATTGACTTGAAGGGTGCTTTTTGAGATTTTGTTTATGCAACACCAAATATTGTAATTATGTCTTCATGAATATTCTTTCCAGAGAGAACAATGTGTATTCTGGTGGCAGTGCAATCCTCAGTTAAAATTTGTGTGCAAACAGTCTTTGTTCTGGATTGTGTATGCCTTCGAGATAGGTTTTCCTTCTCTCACTAGTGGGTTCTGAATTACTGGCAGTGGTCACTTGCAATTAATGGCTGATGGGCAAAATGCTTGTGTTTTTCCTGTGATTACTGGGTCACTTAAAAATCCAAAATCAACACCCCCACACTCCCATACATTTCTCTGCCAACCATCATCTCTCAGTTACTGATCTGATCATGTTCCCTTCATTTGTTCTTGAGATTTACAAAAATGTAATAACTTTTTCTCCCCTTGGAATATTTTTTAGTAATGATCAGATTGATAGAGCGCCCAGCTGGAATATTCGGAGTGTTCAGGTTATTTTTTGTTGCTTAGCTCTTAATCTGAGAAAAAGACATAATGGCAGATTTTTATTCCTTTCCTGGGATAGCAAATGTGCCCCATTATTGCCATAGTAATTAAGTTAGGCATTGTTATTGCAAATACAGAAGGCTTTGAAAAATCAGTAGAAAAACTTTGAAAATGTTTGGCTGGGAGAAAGGTGGAGCTGATATTTCTATAATTTCTTGCTTTGCAAAACAAATACCTCCATTCCCAAAGAGAAGATTTGCATTAAAAAAATAATTTTGCTGTATGTTCGTGTTGCATGTGCAATGTTATACAGAGATAATGACTTTGCATGTATTTGCACATTCTTTCACAGCCATTAGTGTAGTCAATATAATGCTTATACTTTGGGCAACAGTGAGGGCATCCTCATCTCATGTGTCCTGTTGCTCTAACCTAGCTGTTTCTACTATTCTAATCCCCATAATTTCTGAGCCACTGGTTCTCTGGTTTGCTGCTCTTCTCTCCTTATGTATGCAGATCTCCCACTGATGTTGCTATAGGGAGCTATATAAGAAAAGCAGAATATCAAAATTCATTACTATCATGTGCAACTGAGAGGAGATGTTTGATCTGGGAATATTGCCCTTCAGCTTTTGCTGTTGTACATTGCCTTTCATATGATTCAGTGCCCATCAGCTGAGATTTTGTACAGACTTGTGCTTGAGGTTCAAATAGTGCCACTATGGATTTGATCCTTCTGAAAACTGTGTCCCAGCTCTTATTTTTTAAACATTATGTGTGGCCAAATGTTAGTACAGCTTTGCATATATTCACCTACACAGAAATTTGCAACACCAAGCAATGCAAGGTGAGCTTTAAACTGGTTGAAAGAACAGTGGATTTCTGCTTGGAATTTCTCCTTCTATGTAATGTATTCCCATTACTGTAAGTCTTTGAGTTTAATGCAGGGATATATTTTCTCCACAAACTTAAAACATTGCCTTTGGGAAATTCTCGTCAAAGGAGCTGAACTAAAGGAAAAACTGTGATCAGGTGTTCCGAGGCTGCATAGCTCATACAATGTGGATTTTTGTTGCGCTGTGATGGGAGTCCCTGATGAAAGATACGAAATTCCTTGCTACTATTAAAATTGGAATCATGTATGGCTAACAGTCAGTTGAAACAAATATGGAATGCTTGCCTCAGCTTGGGTTTTACAGAATGTTGCTTGTGTGATGGGCTTTTAGTTGGAAGTTGTATTTTTCTTTGTAAAGTGCTTTGACATAAAGAATTTTTCTTAGAAGATGAGAAGAGACAATTTGCTTGAACCTTCAGCACCAGAATAATGCAATAGGGTTGTATAAAAGCAAGTCTATACATTGCACTTCTTCCAGGCATATTCAGTGTTGGTGGTTTTCATGGACATCAGTCAGAACTGGAAAAGTATAGTCCTACAAAAAGTTTTATTACATATGTGGATGATGAGCTGTCGAAGTCTTTCTGGTCTAAACTTACATGAGATATTGGCCAGAAAAAACGAGATATTCATAGCTTGTAAGCTGCTTTTATTCCTGGGCAAATAAAACATGGTTTTCTTCCTATCTTAAGAACTATACAAAGTGTTTTAAATACAATACATTATTAAGTGAATTAGAGTTATTTGCTTAGATTATAATGCCAGTTGTAAAATTAGAATTGCAATTACTAGAATTGGAATTAGAATTCTGGAGTTTTATGTTATTATTCCAAAGATGAAAGAAAGTTGAATCTTGTGCTGAATAAAGATAAATTCCTACTTTACATGTAGTGAGGAAAACATAAGAACATAAGATCCTCTTTACTGGCTCAGAATAGCTCTCAGCCTAACCTGTCTCCTCTCTATCACTCAGAGCAAATGGTTGGGAAAAGACTACAATAAACAAAGTAGACATAGTCTCCCTCTCACACCTTCCTACTGCCTATGTCTCAGTATTTTAAAGAATCTGGAGGCTGTCTAAGGATCACTGGACTTAACTATCCTTTATAAATGTGTCTAATACCTTTTTATGACCATTTAAACTTTCCTCTTTCCCAGCCTCCTGGGGCAATGAATGAGATCCACAGTTTGGTTATGTGTTGTCAGGGGGAGGCAGAACACAAACCCAAACCAAACCATAAAACCTTTTCTTTGTTTGGTACCTGCTTGCTGGTACTTTAACTAGGTAATTAGGGGTGTGTATGTATTATAAAAAGTGCTAAATATTAATTCTCTTTTCACTTTATCCATATCATTACAGATTTCATGTACCATTATCCCTTTATGTGGTATCTGTCCAACAGGAGAATCCTAGTCCACTATCTCCCATTTACAAACAAGCTCTTCCAAGTCTTTGATGACAGTGGCTGTCCCCCTCTGCTCCTCTGATAGTTCTGCTATGTGCTTTTGGGGTTCAGTGACCAGAGCTACATACAATGCTTAGGATGTGATTACACTGTTGATGGCATAATGGTATTTTCTGGTTTAGCCTCAGTTCCTTTCCTGAGATTACTAATGTTCTGTTTGCTTTTTGAATACTGCTGGGCTTAAACTGGTGTCTTGAAGATCTTTTCCCTAAGTGGTAATAACTGCTTTAGAGCCCATCATTATGTATGTATATGTATGCACAGTGAGGGTTATTTTTCCCTTTGTGCATTTCTTTGCATTTACAGTGATTAAAATTCATCTGCCATTTTATCACTTGGTATTATGAGATTGTTCTTCAGGTTCTCACAGGCAGCTTTAATTTGATTATCTGGAATAAGCTTTCAGAGTCTTTAATCAATATCTCAGAATCAGGAAGGTGACTTCAGAAGCACAAGATCCTGAGGAGGAATACATAATAATTTTTATTTACTTTTGTTTTCCTTGATCCTTTAAGATGATTATTTCCATACTTTTATCCACCAGAGAAATGGACTAAAACCATGCTGAAATAGCCATAAAGGGAATTAATGCAATCATCTTGTTTCTGAAACAGAGGCTTTAGGAATGCATAGTAGCAGCAGCACAGTTTTATTAGCTGAATTTAATTCCACAGAAAGGAAACCAGCTGGCCCAACTTAGCAATGGAAAAGTGGGATGAGCTGGACACTGTGGCTTCTTTGTAGCTGTAGGCACCTCCAAAGGGTGTTTCATCTCACCCTCAGCTTTTATTCTAAATCAGATGGGTTTTCTTTCTGACACCCCGGTCCTCCCAGGCCACCTGTAAAGGGAGTCAATGGAGATTGACCTCAAGTGAGAACGAACAGGGGTCTTTAAAGTGAGTTGATTTTCACTTCAGTCTTAAAAAGCTCCAGAGAAAACCTTCCCATTTAAAGGTCCTAAGGCGCCTAACCAGGCTGGGACGTTGCCAGAGAAATTGGTTCAGCACTGAGTCTCCTGCAAAATTGGCCTTATGCAGCAGCAGCAGCAGCCATAGCCATTACCTTCCTTTTTTTTCCCACAGGACACAACTAACCTTTTTCGCTAGTCCTTTATGTCTACACCCCTGCAAACTCCTGTTGATGCCATGCTACTGAAGAGCTCTGTAGGAGGCGAACAACAGGCAAATTTGTAAGAGAATAGGCTTCTGACTCCACTTTGTTTTTTCGAGAATATTTTTTAGAATCTGTTTGATGTTTTATTCCTGAAAGTAATACAGTTACACAGGGATAGAGCTCTGGAATTAGTGCTGCAGGGTTTAAGCACTGCAGGTAAAGGGAAAACACTGTTACATATATGTAGAGAGAGAATTAATATATAGATATAAATTCTCAAATTTTTTTCTCTAGATATTACCTACTAATCCAAGAATTTTGAAGAACTTTTAATGAAAAGATAAAAATTATAAGAATTGCAAGAAATAAAACTTGTAACTTTAGAAATTTTTGCTACCATGTTATTTATCCTGAGCCAACCATAACAGCGCTGAGAAAACAAAAACAAGAAAGCTTTGTATTAAAGGAATGTTTTGATAATAATGCTAATGTTTATTTGCAACTTTGTGACCCAGTGCACAGTTTCCTTTGGCTTATTATGAGTATATACTACTCACAAACTCAGATTTGTTTGTGATGTGAAAGCATCACACTTTAGCAAAACTCTCCTATAGCTTAGTAAACTGCAGGACACTGCATCTGGGAGTTTCTGAATAATTTATCTGAAGTAATGAGTATCATCATGTGATGCTGTATCAAAGCAACTGTTCGAATGAAAGCCAGCTGGGTACAGCCGTTGTATATCAAATAGTTTCTTGAGTCGTCTCTCTGGAAAAATTAGAGAACATAATGAGAAGAATTAGAAAACCTGGGGAGCAGCCTCCATGGATACCTATTAGCAAGAAGTAATTTGATTAGCATGAAATCTGTGAAAGTTCATTATTTACAAAGTTTGCGAGTGTTGTAAGAGAAACGCATGTCTACATACACAGATCTATTTATATAACATCAACGCGCTTAGTTTTCTATATCTGCTTTACAAAACACTAGTAGAGCATTTATTTGCTCCAAATCTAAAAAGAATTTATTTAACGCCCAACAGAAGCTTTTGGTTTGTTTCCCAAAAGGCTTTATATAGTCTCAGTGAAAGTAGATGCTTCGAAAACAAGATCCAGGAGAGGCTGACAAAAACACATTTGCTAAGGGAAAATGCACAGCTCCGTTAAGTGTTAGATTGATGCTTTTATGAGGCATGTATATTTAAAGTGCCATTTGTGCTCATTCTGCATGTTGCTGGGTAGTAATACAGAGCCATGATGTGCAGAACTGAGAGAGGACAGACCTGCAGAATCTTCAGCGGAGTCAATGGACGCTGCAGCTAGTCTGCATCTCTCAGGATTAAGTCCTGCTGCAAACATTGTAACTGCTTTTACTAGCCTGTATCCTAGTAAATCTAATATCTGAATGTTTTAACAATGGAGTCATTTATGATACCTTTTGGAGCCACATTTTAAGACCATAAAAACAATTTAACAATAAATTTTTGTCAATGGCTTTTATAGCTATGGTTAATTGTTATTTTCTTAGGGATATGAGAGAAATACTGCTTCATGAGGTTGTCATTAGCCTGGGAAAAAAGAGGCCATTGATTAGAGGCATGAATAGAATGGCTTGTAAGCTAAATTACCAGTTGGGGATTCCCGAATGGCCAAGGGCACAGCCTGTCTGATCTTAGCAAAACCCTGCATTGCAGTGGGGAACTCCCTAAAGGATGCATTATCTTGTGACGTTGACCTTAAATCAAGACTTTTTTGAAGGAAATAGAACAGGCGGCTTTTATTCTCAATAACAGACTTGAAGTGTGCTAATACAAATACTATCCAAAAGCAAAAAAAGCCTATAGCAGCTCAGAGAAACAGACATATTGCTTTGACATATTTAAGTATATTTCTGTAGTATATGAAAGCAAGAAAAGTATTCTATCAAAGCACATGAAATGTGAATATTACAGCATTATTCTGTTACATGGGACTTGGAAAGTGGAGGACTGCATAATAATTCTCTAAGGTTATATACTAACATAAAGCAATAACATTCTGAAATTTTAAAAATAATCAGAAAAATAAAATGTACATCCAGCCAATGCTTTTGTTTCTTTTCATACAAAGGTATTTTATAAGAATATTCTTTTCAAGCTGATAGTGCCCTTTGACAGACATGAAGAATGACAAAGTAGAATCTTAAGTTTTCCGGATTCAAAGACTACTGTTATCCTATTTAAATTCACTCTGCTACAAATGCAATATAAACATTAAATGGGTATTGGAATGTTCTTATGATCTATTGAATTTAGCTAGGTAATGTCTTTCTAAAGAAATAAATATTTGTAAATTCCCTGATCTTAAATGTGAAATGGTCCATTGCACCTACATGTACAGAGATGTACATCATCAATACATCAGCTTGTTTACAAGTTAATGGAGAAAGGTAAAATAAAAACCTTCCATTCATAAAAGCAGTTTACAATATTTACAGGATGAATGAAGCTTTTTATTCTTTTCTGTCTTTTTGCATTGTATCTCATGCAGGTTGACTGAGCTGAAATGAAAAGGACTAAACCAATTTCTTTTACAGAATTTAAGGTGACCTGCAGATTTTGGACTGTAACAGGAACACAAATATTTGTAGGGGGGTACACAGTATTGTGATTTAATAGAATGTCATATTTTTCATAATTATAGTTAAATTGCTAAATCTGTGATGACAAAACAGCTTTCATTTAAGATTGTGTATCTCATCCATCTAACCCTTTAGGAGACCTTACATCTGCTAGCCATGAGTAGCACATTCTGGCACCAAAACTTTCGCTGAAACTCTCAAGTTCATTTCTCAACTTAGCAGTAGGCGTAGATGGACAAGACTCAGTAAAGCCTTTGAGTAATTACTTTAACAGGAGCTTGAAACATGTTGTCCCAAGAAACACAAAGCACTCTTCTTAATTTCCCTTTTGCAGAAGGTGAGATTGGTGAATTGTTCTGCAACATCTCTGTTAGCTAATGCCATTCATCCTACAGGGAACTGCTGCAGTGGTCGCTGTTTAAGGAGCCTTTGCCTCTTTTGCTTTCCTCCTGGATCCTACAAAGTATTGTCTGGTACCACCCCTCTTGCCATTTTGCCCTTACACTGGAATCTGAGGACAAGAAGTGCTCTGAATTCCACTCCCTCACCTGCCAAGGCCAGGCAAAACAAAGGCAGAATTCAGTCCTTGAGTACTGAAATTACTCGTGTTAAATACTTCATCACCAGAGGGCTGAGGATTGAGTTATTTATTATCAATTTGAATGCCATTCTGGAGTTCCACTACAGTTAGCACTGTGCTACTTTCATTACTAAATCATTTTCCTGGAGATGCCTATCTCCATTGGTTTAATATATACCAGATTGAAAGCTGGAATAAAAGTGCTGGTGCTCTTCCAAGGTAGAAGTGCTGACTACTGAAGAGGAGGAGTAGTTAAATTAGGAAAAAACAATAGTTTTCCGTATTTCATACTGGCTGGTGTTCCCCAAGCCTAAAGGACAAGACTCAGCTATTTTTGTTCTTAAGTCCCCCATTCCCATTTAGCTGTATGGGGACCCACCTCCCCATTCCATCCTGGCTGTCTGTTGGTAAGTGCTTCCTGATTAATCCTAGACATAATTTTTCTCTTGCCTCTGAATTGTCCTTCAGTGTTGGTTTTTCTTTTCACAAGAATCTACTCTATAGTCCAGCTTCAGTAACCTTCACTACACCAGCACTGAGATGGAGGAGCAAAGCTGCTGCTGGGAGTGTAGATGTGGCCTGCCAGGCTTGAGAGAGACCCTAGAGTGATCCATCATTTCAGGCAGTCATTGCAGCACAGAAGGCAGATGCTGCGCCCAGCAATAAGCATCCAGGTTTCCATGCTGCCAGCATGGCTCTGCAGAGCATGGCAGGCTCAGCCACCCTGTGCTAAAAAACAGGTCACCTGCACCCTGCAGATTTCAGGCTAGGAAATCCACATAGTAATTGAGGACATAAAACACGGGGAAGTTCATGGCTGCCCTTGCTTGCACTCAGGCAATGTCACTGCAGTCATAAGGTTAGAGGAACAATGAGGGCACTACTATTAATATATCTGGGTTTGTGTTAAGAGGATTTTGGAGCTTTAACAGTTTTATGTGCCCACAGATACTCTTAGTCATACATTTATTAGGATATTTTTTTGCTTTAAGTCTTATTAGATATATCTTCAGAAATGGAGTTTAAACCTATCTTTTTGAGGTGATTTAACATGTATAAAAAGCCCAACTTTCCTTCCTCTTTCTTAGAGGGCTACTTCAACTGTTGAAATATATATCAGCCTCATAACCTTCCTTTACCTCATTTCAATTCATCCTATTTCCTTTTCCATCTGTCTTACCCTCCTCACCTTTTAAGTGGTCTTAGCACATGCTAAAGACATCAGACTGATAGCTCTGCAGATACAGGCTCTCTATCAGACTTGAAAGATGTTGTTAATTCAGGAGTAAGCAATGTCAGTGCTAGATCACAGATTAGCTGTCATGGACTTTACCCAGCCCCCTGTTTAGAGAAGGAAAATCTATACTGCGTGTTCTTTATCTTCCTCAGTGGTGGCTACTGAAATAATTGCAGTTTGACCACTGATGATGTATTGGTATGTAACAGGTATACGGTAATCTGCATAATGTCACTGTGTCAGAGGCTCCGTGTTTGCTGGCATTTAAGCTACTAACCACTTAGAATCATACTTATTTGGTATTTGTAATGTATAATCCCCCAAATAAGCCCACTATAAATGCATCACTAAAAATGTAAAATTAAAGGTCTCAAATACAGAGCTAAATAGACAAATCTTATACAGAACGAGAAAAGAAGGAAGTACAATTCTTTTGCACAATTTATTAAATTCTGCCCTAATTCCCTTTTTTTGCAAAGTTTAACTTTCACACATTTCTCTTTTCCTGTGTATTGTAAACCCTGCCCGGTTTCTCCTGCATTTTTCCTTTTTAATAACCTCTGCCTATATGCTCTCTCAATTTTTCTTTTATTTATTAATCTCCCTTTTTCTTCCTATTTGTCTTTGGTTAGACTTTGCCCATTGTTACTCTTTCTTTGGAGTTTATTGACACTCTATACCCCACATTCTTTAGCCTGCCCTTGGGTTTCTGCAAGCAAGTTCCTCTGCCCCAGCAGAGACCCAGTGAGGCACAAGGCATTGGGGATGTCATTAGTTTGCATTTTGTACTTTTGTCTGTATGTAAATTGTTCTGTTCTCTCAGTAATTACTTTTTTCCCTAGATGCTGTTGTTCTTACCAAATTCCTCAGGCAGATACAAAGCCCCTCTTTAGGGGAGGAGGTTGCACGATCACCACATTGGGCATGTAGCGCTGACTTTCGCTCAATGGACCTGAAGGATGGTTTTAATTCTGCTGCCTTCCAGTTACATTGCTTTGAGAAAATTGTTTGCCTTTAGGTTGTCTAAAACTAACAGAAACATTACCGTTGTTTATCAGGCTAACTGCTCTAATTTCAGTATTATGAAGAAAAGAAGACTTATCAAGGCCAAAATAAAAGCTATCAGCTGTAGAACAGGTATTATTATATAAAGTTAATAATATAAATTTAAATTTAGACCTTGCCGATTAATGTAAATTTAAATTTAGACTTTGTCAATTGGCAGAAGAGAGTCACCTGTTTGGCTGTTAGGTAATGACAAGCCCAAAGCCATGGAAGCTATTCATTTAGGAATTTTCTGTTATGATGTTGATAATGAATACAGTAATCTTTATGAAAGTTTGCCATGTAATCAAAGGGGGGGGGGGTAAATTATGCCTGTATTATATTTAATTCTGGAAGCATTGGGCAGGTTTACTTTACTGCTTGGTCCTAAGCTCTAGCTAGTCCTAACCATCTAGTCCTTGAGCTCATTTGATCCGCAGTTTAAAGTCTCTTACATCAGCATCCTCCAGCCCAAGGAACAGCCTGAGCCTACACATTCTTCTGTGGTTGCAATTGCCAAAACCACCTTGTGGCTATTGTCAGGCATAGTCTTTGGGGTGGTTTAGCAGTAAAAAGCATCTCCAAAATCTTTGTGCTGCTACAAATACCACTGTTCAGCAATTTAGTTTTGTAATTGTCACAGGCTTGGGTTACTCATTAAATGATCAGGTTTTAAGTAGCCTCCTCTCATCTGAGAGAACACTAGCTGCAAATTTGCTTGACTATAAAAGCAGGTTAGTTTTATATTTTGGCATTGAAATTTGACTCTGAAGTGCTTGCACACTTCCATTTTGCATGTTTCTACCACATTATTTTACTCAGGTGGATGAAAGGCAGAGGTAAGCAGCTTTCTAAGCTGTTATTCGCCTGCTTCTAATGGTGCAATCAGTCCTATTTGCTGCTTTAGATGAGGATAGTTAACTTGGTAAACCTTGCACCATCCATTCATGCATTCATGTCTGAATCTGGTGCACAAGCAAACATCTGACTGTACCTTGAGCTTCTGCTTAGCTCATTAGGAGTGCTTTACTCTCTACAGAGTATCTAAAAATACAGTTCCACCTCTCTTTGAGTTGAGCAAGGCTTCACCACCATCCCAAGAAAAGGACTTCATCAGATAATTGAAAAAGGCATCCTGGCTCAAGCAAAGGATTTTATTAAGTGGACAAACACTGAATGTTTTGTCTTCTCTCACCTAGACTTGCAGTATAGACCTGTCCTTAAAACTTGTGGCAGGGAAGTGCAGAGGGTTTTGGAGACCAGGTCTTTTGTACCAGCTTATTAATTGCAGTGAACACTTATTCAGTAACTTAGTGTTCATCTGAATGCATATTATAGTGCATAGTCAATAATTTTTCATTTAATAATTTAACATGTCATTTCTTCAGTTTGCCAGTTGCAGCTGGCACTTCTGCAGTACATTTTGTTTTACAGACATCTTTCAGTGAATCGCCAGATAGAGCAGCTGTGACAGCTATCCATTCATTATAACTCTGTATTAAAGTCTAATGAAAACAAGAATTCCAAGGGAAAGTCTCCAGTAGTGCCTAAGTAGTGGTCATTAAACTACTACTTGCTGGTAGTTGAATTGGTGGTTGATCCAATATTTGTATAGATATATCCACATAGCTGTATTAACCTCAAATGTTATTTTTTAACAATTTGTCTTTGGGAATAGAAAGAAGAAAAGCAATGGAGTTTTAATGTCTCAATAGTAATTAGTGTTGCCTTGATTGCCTTGATGCATATTTGCACAGAGCCAATCACAGGCAATCCAAAATCATCAACATGTGTGCCACGGCCTTTCATTTGATTTAGTCTAAGTCAGGCAGGACTCCTTCATTTCAAATACAGGAAAGTAGAAGCCATGCTGCCGCCTTCTATCTACTCCAATAAACAGTGAAGACAAAATAATCAGTGAGAGTCTAGAGGACTTTTAAGATAGTAAAAAGACGTGCAAGATGAAATCCTCTATTTCACTTACAGAGCCAGAAACTGAAATCAGAATGCAATACATAAATGCATTCATAATTTTGTATCACAGCTCTCCGTAGTCTTGTGCCTCTCCTTTCTCCAATAAAAGCATACCTGTGTAAAGGTCAGATATGAGTGATCAGGGAGACATTACCTAAAGGTCAGACTCTCCCTGTCAGCTGAGGCTGGGGAGACCCCCACAAGCTGCAGCGCCAGAGGGAGAGGCATAAATGAGAGTTTAATTATGCAGACACCTACATAGGAGGGGGTCTCGGGAGGAATTCCTGGGAAGATACGTAAATGTAGTTCAATAGGATTCTATTACAAGCCCATTCAGGAGGAGATAGGCTGCAGCTTATGCTGGGGAGGAAAACCTGTTTCATTGGTGACTAGAACCTTATCATCCAATTTGTATAATTTTGACCTTTTTCAAAATGAAATGGAAACTTTCCCATTTTCTCATTGGAAACAGAGGCAAGTGCTGTCTGCAGGGACCACAGACATAGTGTTCTCTGTCAACTTGTGATTTTTCTGTCATTTTTTTCTCTTCGTTACCAGTATGCCATAATGCTGACAGCCTTTATTCTTTGAACAAAGCCTAGCAAGGAAGTTTCTGTTGAAATGTGATTATTGCTTTCATTGACACAGGTGGGGACTGCTCCCACTTACCTCTGATTCTGTAGCTCCCAAAACTGTTGCCCTTCACTGTTTTTTGTTTTTTTCAGATACCAGATATTTTCTAGGGGCTGGCATCATTTCAGAGATGTTCTGCTCTTAATGAAATAATCTGCAGGAGTCCCATGTAATTCAACTGCAGTGCGTTCAGGTGTAGGTGTTTGATTACCACAAATACAGAATATTTCTTTAGCTTGTATTCACTTTTTCCCCCTATAAGCCACAAAAATGCGCTTCACTACAGCTACATTTCCAACCCATTTCTCTTCAAATGATAGAATTTTTGTATTATTCCTAGTGGGGAAAGGTAGAATTAGTATTTTAGTTTTATTGCCACCAAATGTAATACTTCCTGAAAAAAAATGTATCCATTAGTTCTTTTCATGGGAGCTTTCAGTATGCCCCAGATGGTCTCAAACACTCAACATTCACCTCACCCATTATATGGTACCCAGAACATATTTGGGGAAGCAGTTTTAAGTCATCAACAGACAGAGCACCTATGAACCTTACTCTTCACCCTGGCCTGACTGATGTGCATGAGCCCATCTCTCTGTTATCTTCAGTGAACTTGAACTTTTCATGGACTGACTTGCTGCATTTACATGGGAAATAATGTCCGTGGAATTTCTGGCAATCCAAATAGATCCTGCCTACCATATATATGTAAACTGCAAAGAAAGTCCCAAGATCAGTAATGTGGCGAGTTACTCTCCTTGTCCTTTACTTCTGTAAAGATTAAGGAATCCTAATGGCAATACAACTGAAATGATTTATAATGAATACATCTAAATTAATATATATTTCTTCGTATACTTGACACATAGTTTCACCCTACTGTTAAGGAAAATAGGATGAAGGAAAGTGGGATGGAGGAATAGAAAAACCATAGAGGGGCCTGTCTAATGGAAGGAAGTGAATCCAGATAAGCAGAGCATGGTAGTTGGAGCTGAGGTTTTGGTTTGAGAAATAGAGCTAAGTCTATAAATAAGGAGGCATGAAACCTTCCCTTAAAGAGCTGGTGAAAAGGGACATTTTGTTGATTTTGTTGCTGTTGTTATGACAGTGTATAAAGCGGTGGATGTTTAGTGATGAATGCTAGGAAGTTTAATGACAAAAAATAACCTTTTAATTCAGCTGAAGTACCTCTCACCCCAAATACCCAAAAAACTGGGAAAACGAATCATGGCTATATATTATAACTTCCTCCTCTTTAAGCAATGCCTACTACACCCAAATGCTCGTTTTATGTATGGAGGATGTCATGAGGCTGTCTGATATGCATGTGCAGTCTACTCCACAAAAAATCGTAACTGTTAAAATTACTACACCTATTTGCCCCTAATCCTGCTGCTAGCACCCTCCAGGGAGCTGACCTTCATCTGCTGCTGCTCAACAATATGAACAATTCAAAGTTGACTTTTCAGACTTTTTCCTCTGATCCTTGTGAGCTAATCAAAGACACTTGATCCAGCAAGGTCATGTCAATATATGCCAGCTTGTTCTAAATGATGTCTTGACCAGTTAATACTTTATACTGCAGTTATCCAACACCTAGAGTGGCTCTAAGTTGCTTCCTTTAGCTTTTGCCACTGTATGAAACACAAGCTTCATTGAAGCAACCTCCTTTCAGATAGAAAAATGGGCATTAGAAGAATATGATTTGTGTCTCATTCACCCCTAATATGTAGCCACTAATTCGTACCAAAACTACAACAAATAATGTTCCAGCAATCACCATAATGATTACATGTGGTAAATACAGTTTCTTGCTACTAGATGTAGGACAAAATTATACTTATGTGTAATGTATTCATACTCTTTCCAGTTCATTTCCTCAAACTTTTAAGTAATCCCTTGGCTTCTTTAAATATTTCTAATTTCTAGAATCATAACTTCTTATATTTGTCCTTCAGATTTCATCTTCATCAAGGAAGCATTGAGTATAAAGTACTGCTTCATAGTTTCCTATATATTCTTTCACTTAGGTGAAACAAAATGCAGTCCAGAATAAAAGAAAATACCAAAAAATTACAAAAGGTGTTTTTAAATACAAGAACTGTCAGTGCTTTCAAAGGAAAATAGCATTATTCTTAAAATTAGTTTTCTCTGGTTTACCACTCTTTTTGTTTTTCTGTCTAAAATTTTAATCCATTCCTCTGTGTAGCTGCTGTTAAAGTATGGATATTTCTACATTCAGTTTTAACACTAGAGTACATGTTACGTAGGCTGTCTGGAGGTGATATATGCCCTTCTTATCTGCAGTCTCAGAACCCCAAATCTAATCAAGTTGCTAGACTCCTAGGGGAATGACCTAGGAATGCTAGGGAAGATGATGGACAGGAGTTGTATAAAGGACAGTTTATTAGTTAAAAAGCCCTCTTGCCTTCTTCATATTTATTGTTAATACTTTCTAAAAGAAAATTTATAGCAAAAACATTGGAGGCCCTACTCCATTAAAAAAAATAAATCAACTTTCTAGTATGACTTTTCTCATGCTCAATTTAGGTTTTGGAATTTGAAATCTCCACTAAGTCTGCAAAATAGAAGAAATCACTTTATAACTCTCCTGTAGGTCAGTTCAAGACTGTAGTGATTCAGGCTACTAAAGGACTATGAGCACTGATGGCTGAACAGTGACTGCTCAGTGATTTTTAGCAGCTTGGCATACTCATTTGAACTTTTCTTCTACAGAATTGGCTTGGTGTAGAAAAAACAAAAGAGTTACCTAATTACAAGAAACTACTAATAATGAACAATTAATTCAATATTGGGTGTTTTAATCCATTGGGTTTTCTGTTGCTTTGGTTTGGTTTTAATTCAGCAATGCAAAGAACTAACATAGTAAAAGGAAAAGTATTAAAAAAATACACAGGAAGAGATTCAGAACATTTGTGCTTATGTATTCTAAACAAAAGATAATTCTGATCTTCTACTTCTGCAGAAAGTTTTGGTTTAGATAAAAGAGCAGAAAAAAATCTTTTTTTTCAGGATATTGTAAGAGTTAAAAGACTTATTATAAGTTTGCGCAACCAAGGCAATACTGAGAGCACTGATTTTTGCTCCTGATTTCGTCTTTAAAAATGCTGATTTTATTCAAAATGGTTATCATATAGCTTTGCTGGGGGATTGAAAAGCAATGGTTCTGACCTTTTTGTGCTTAACTGGAGCTGACATAATAAATTCGCTTTTTGGTGAGCTGATCCAATTCTTTATAGAAATTCAGTTTGTCAGATGCTGCTACGGTTCTGCTGTCCTGAACTGGGCAGACAAAGCAGATAGCCTGTAGTTCTTGCTGTTTGGATATTCACTCTGGAGCAAAGCAACTTGGAAATTTCAGTGAACATTGAGTAAGGCCATATTGATAATGCCTGCTGTTTAAATCACATTGTGCACTCTGCTCTAAGCACTGTAAGAACAGTATTAGATAGTGTAGCCCAGAACTGCAAGGTTTATTAAATACTGCTTTGCAGACCTAGCTCTCCATGCCTAGGCATGTGAGACGTTTAATGCCAATGCTTCCAGGTTAGTTACCCATCACAACAAAACAGAACTCATTTGACATTTGTGTCCAGCATCAATAAGAGCCCTGTTTTATGTGGACATCAAAATCAGAAAGCTTTCCATCTGAATTTTTGCTTTGCATAAGCCTGAACTAATAGATTTTAAAGCACACACAGTGGACTTCTTAGAGAAGAATTTAGTGTATTTAAGAAAACTGTGTATTTGTTAAAAACACTGAAGATAAAATATCCCTTGAGAAAGAAACAAAACAAAAACCCCACAAAACAAATCCTATGCAGCTGTTGTTAATGATAGGTGGTATGCCATGCTGCCAATACTACACAAAAAAAAAAAAACATTCAAGTGCATTACGAGCAACTTGGTTTTCTGCTTTGGTGAAATTGCTGTATCGTGTCTTTATTAATACACTCAACAAAGGATAATGGTAAGGTGTTGTTTGAACTTGTCATTACAAGACTAAAACCACAGAGCAGAGAGCAAATAAAAATTATAATTTACACTGGCCATATACATCAATGTTTCTACATTACTAGTTAATCCAGTGACTACATACAGAAACAGGAAACACCTTTTCTCACAAAAATCTTAAATCTAGGTGGACAGCTATGCCCATAAAAGCATCATCAACCTCTCACCTTTGAGGAAATACTACCTATTTACTATTACAAACAGTGAAAATTAATCCAAGAAAAATGCTCTGTAGAAGTTTTGATTAAATTTGAGTTTAAAATTGGGCAAAGAAAGATAAATATATTACGAAATACATGCACAAATTGTTTGTGATGATATGTTAGAGGGTATGCATGTTTTTCAGGCACTCCTGACACAAATGCCCTGCTTAATAATAGGGATACTTTCTGGTAAAATTGGCAGAGAGATGTGAGGGTGGTCTTTAAGAGGCCATAGCATTTATGGCATGCGTAAAGACACACCAGTGTTCTCCCATCCATTCCAGCATAGAGGCTAAAGTGGTAAGTGGGAAAGAGCTCCACCTCTTATACTCCAGTTTCTCACAAAAATGAGAATTTCTTCAGGGTTGGATAACCGTAAAAGAGATGTCACTAGATCCTTCTCAATGCTTGGTCCTCATTCCTCCAGGCCCCAAGGAATTTGAAACATTTGAAGAATCGTGGAATAATAGAATGGTTTGGGTTGGAAAGGACCTTAAGTTCATCCAATTCCAACCCCTGGCAGGACCATGGGCAGGGACAACTCACACTAGACCATGTCACCCAAGGCTCTGTCCAGCCTGGCCTTGAAAACTGCCAGGGATGGAGCATTTACCACTTCTTTGGGCAGCCTGTTACAGTGCCTCAGCACCCTCACAGTAAAGAACTTTTTCTTCATATCTAACCTGAACTTAGAATCATAGAATCATAGAATAGTTTGGGTTGGAAAGGACCTTAAGGTCATCTAGTTCCAGCCCCCCTGCCATGGGCAGGGGCACCTCACACTAAATCATATCACCCAAGGCTATGTCCAGCCTGGCTTTGAACACCACCAGGGATGGAGCATTCACAACTTCCCTGGGCAACACATTCCAGTGCATCACCACCCTTACAGTAAAAAATTTCTTTCTCATATCCAATCTAAACTTCCCCTGTTTAAGTTTGAACCCATTACCCCTTGTCCTATCACTACAGTCCCTAATGAAGAGTCCCTCCCCAGCATCCCTATAGGACCACTTCAGATACTGGAAGGCTGCTATGAGGTCTCCACACAGCCTTCTCTTCTCCAGGCTGAACAGCCCCAGCTTTGCTCTGAGGATCCACGCTTGCTTTCTGGACCTTTTCCCATTCTCTGCTATGTTCCTTTCTCACCCCAGACTGAAATACTGTCTCAACCATACTCCAATGAGTAAGTCACTTGTGTGTCAGGGGAAAACTAAATTCACTCAGCCAACTAGATAAGGTTTTTGGTAATGTTTAGTGGTTTAGCAGTTTCTGTGACTTAGCTGCAGCAGGAGACTCTGTCAATGTACAGTAAACAAGAGCTGATTGATTTTGTAATCTCACAAGGGAGGCCTGCCTTCACATTTGACTAAAGCTCTCATTTCTTTTGCTCTAGTAAATCTACAAGCTATAGAACAAGCAGCACTATGTACTTCGTGCATTTAAAAAAAGAAAGTCCATTTCCATCTTCCAGAACCCAGAATCTCAGGTGCAGAAGGTCAGCACAAGTTCGGGGCACTCTGTAGCACCTTGCTCCTCAAAAAGAGCTTTTTTATGGGTTTTTTCTGCAATCAGCTGAGACAATTTTAGCATCAGCTGACCTGTGGTATGAACTGCATCTTTCTTACTGCATGAACTTTCCACTTCCCTTTTGTACAATTGTATTTATACGAACAATGAGAAGCAGTTTTTGTAAAACTGGAAAATAGGAGGAAAACAGTCTATAGGAGCGAGAGAGCAATGTGAAATCTGTGCTTTTACAAAGCCAGATTTCCATAAATAATTCTTAGTATGTTTAGAGCCTTCTCATATGCCCCTTGAGGCCAGTAAAACTTTCTCCTATGGCATGTGCCTAGGGTTTGGAAAAGGAGATCATTTAAAGGCTGAAACTTTTGAATGCTCCATATTTTACCTTCCACTCGTGTTTCAGCACTGTGCGTCTTTTGATTGCCTTATAATTAGATATGTGGGGCTTTTACAGTGGTATATTTTCCTATAATCTACAAATGTATTCTTTTCACATTATTTATGGCAAGTTTAAAGAAAGCTTAAAAAAAATTGCCAAGAATGGCTTTTCAAAAATAATTATTCTAGAAAAATGTTTCCATTTCATTTTCATATTGAGAGCGCATCTAATTTATTCCTAAGGAGCTGAGAGCAGTCCCAGGAATCGCAGTGTTGGAGCTGAGTACCTGGGAGCTCCCAGCTCAGCCCTGAGTCCACAGGCAGGCAGGTAAATGCTGTGACCCCACACACTCCTTGGGAAGCTTAGCTGTGGTGGGAAGCCAGTTTTCATATCCCTGTTTTCTTAAAATCCAGTGGATTCTGCCCTTGGCAAAATTCAGAGAACTTCCCTAAGTCTCATTTTGTTCTCCAGGCTGCACCCTGGGCCCCCGCTATCTTTTTGTGGCAAAGTCCCAGTGCAGATTCTTCACAGCACCAATCCCAGTGTTAATTTCAGTTTCTTGAAGAGTTCAAGTAGAAGATTTGTGTCTGAAAGCTCTTGCTAAACTTATACAGCTTATTAATTTATCATTGTGTCCAAGATAACTGCATTGAAAAAGTAAAGTTATTTTTTTCAACATTAAACACCAATGGGTTTCATGGTCTTCACATGGCAGTTGCTTCCATTTTCAGTCTTTCAAATGAAATATCCTAGGTGAGAATGTATTTTGAAAGAGAGTAAAACAAAACCTAAATATGTAAATGTGTAATTACAAAATTAAATCAATTCTTGTTTGGTTTGCTATTTGGGATTTTGGGGCTTTTTTCCCCTTGTGAATCAATGTCAGTTTCAAATCTGTAAGAGAAGAAAAGAAAAAAATACCAGGCAGTGTTTGGTCCTTAATCTTCAGGTTTTACTCCTCCAGGCTGTCATTACTCATTGAGAGTCTGACTGATATGAGCTGGACAACTTGTATGATATTCTGAAGTCCTGGTTTTGATAAGCCAGAATTAGTAACATTTGCAAAATGCTTAGCAAATCTCTGGTATGTTGGAAAGGCAACAGTTTTTTCTTCAGCCTAGAAGCCTTAGAATTGAGGATGCAGGATCCCAAGAGAGGATAATTCCCTTCAGAGATAAGTTCATGTCAGCTTTCCCTTCAGAGAGGTGGGTGAATTTTAATTGGGTGCACTTGGGACTTGCCTCAGCCCACCAGCAAGTCTCTGCTGACTTCCAACTCTGTCAGGGTCAAGCCTCCAGAGCTATGGAGTTGCGTTTGATCCTTTGAGAAAGTGTCAGTTGAGATTTCATGAATACAGCGTGAGAAAGCGTGCCTCCACCTCCATGTTTGCAGCTCTGGCAAAGCCACGTGAGAAGCACAGATGAAAAACACACCAGATACTGAAATGGAGAAAGAGAGCAAGTTATGCAACCCTTTATGTATTGAGGTTAGAGAACCCACAGAAGAACTCACAAAACTTTCAAAATGACAGAGAAACTTACTTGAGCCCTTTTTTTATAATGACATGCATATTCAGAAAGAGTTACAAAGAGAATTATGATCATCACATCCCTTGGGCATCCCTGTCCCACACTATCCTGCTGTCACAATCCCCTGGGTAACCTCTGTCCCACACTCTCCAAACTCATCAATTAGATTCTTCCAGGTTAAAGATATGTATACCCATGTCTGTGAACCCAGCGTAACTGGAAGCTGTTTTTTAATTTGTCTATCACATATTTTGTATTCCAGATTTGCATCGATTAGCTATGGTCCATGATCCTTCCCATGGAGCTGTTAGATTTTAAGGGCAAGTGATATTATTGTTGTGGAAATTGTAGATTTGCCTTAGTTTATAACAACAGCAAGAGACTGGTTTTCTTTGAAGGTAATGTTTGTGGATGTATGGCTCTGGTTACCACTGAGAAGGAAAAATTCTTCCAAAGCCTGTGATCCTTTATATCAGTGAAATTTGATCTCATCTCTTTGTCCTTCAGACAGCCTCACAACACTCCTTTAATACATTAGTAACCTTCCCCACCCAGATCTCAACAAAGCATCAATAATTATCTGGAATCTAGAAACCCAGTACCTTGCAGGAGGCTTGTGTCACTTCTGAAAGTGTGTCTGATTGAGGAGGGGAAGCAGAACCGTGTCTGACTGCCAAGAATGCAGGGGAAAGTGATATCACCAGTGAGAGGAGGGCACTTGGTGGCATGAGGCTGGAGAGCACATAGCGGCAGGAGAGGTTGGGTGCCTTGGCCTGAATTCAAGGTCAAGATGAAGGCAAGGGCACAATTAGTTCTTTTTACGTGCTATTTTTATTCCTTCAGTTCATAATATTTTTTTATGAGGAAGGTGTCATCATATGGGAAATGCTGAGCCAAAGGGCAAAGCCAGCTGATACCTTAAAATGTATTGCCCAAATTCTGTGTCTCTGATCTGGTGTCTTCCTCACTGGCTAGCTGGAAAGGATATTTGGGAAAAATCACTGCGTTTGAAAGTTAGGGATGTCATCAAAAGAGTGCAAGTTAAAAAGAAGATGATGTGAGAAATGCAGTTTGACATTTACAGTATTGAAGTTTGACCTATATAAGGCTGAGGAGATGCTGAAACTTCATTATGGACATCTAATTAATATTTGCTGTTCTTGATGTTAATAATTTCTATTTCAGAACTGGATGCTCATGATGTTTCTCTGTCTCAATTCATCAGATCTCTGTCTCTCATCAAATCTCTGTTGAGATGGGCTTTGAGAGAAACCCACTAAAGTTATTCCATAACATGAAAGTCTGTGCCTCAAAGATATACATTTTTAATTGGTCAGAGCTGTTGTTTATGCTGCACCAGACAATTCCTTTGCAATCTTCTGTTTATGGTTTAATAGACTATCAGGAGATAATGAGCAGTTTTGACTCATTTTGTCAGATTGGCTGCAATATACTTTCATGAAGGATTCAAATGAATTTTAACTGTTGAATGTATGTGCTGTCCAGTTTTCAACTGATAAAAGTACATACTAATATAACATCCAGAAGAGGAGTATCTGTTTGCTAAGGGTACCAAGTAGCTTTATTCTTAGGTGATAACATTTCTTTTAGCCTTATAAATGAATGTAAAATAATTCATATCTTAACCATTGTGGTAAGTAATTAATTCTATATAGAGGCTGTAACTACTGATCTGTTGAAAACTATAATTTAAATGCTGCTATGCACTTGGCCTATGTGAACACAGAAGACAGATACCATAATAGTCGCAGTAAATTGACCTGGTGGAGCAATTTTGGAACTATTTGTGAGTAATATACTTGATCTTGCAACCTTTCCTCCCACAGGCAGTATGATTTCAATCCTACAGTTGCAACAGAGGCTATTAGCATGTCATCATCTCTGATTTATGGGGTACGAAGAATGAATCCATTACATACGTAACATTTTGGTCTCTCAGCCATAGTAGGATGTTGGAATCAAGAATCTTGTAGCTGAGATGCAGAGTGATTAACACAGGCATTGGCGGGGATGCATGGCAGCAGGTTTCACTGAGGCAAGCTGGAAAATCTAAATGTCTTGACTTTGAGTTTGACTGTTTGAACATGAACATTTCTGGGAAGGGGAAGTTCCTCACTGACTGATGAGTACAGTTCTTTCTTCCCCTCTGCTCACTTGGCAGGCACAGTTTAAGGCAGGGCCCCTGATCTCAGAGGAAGCCAAAATTGTGACCCTGTTGCATTCTCTGCCCTCTAATCTTAAGAGTAGCGGGAGAAGTAAGGCTGGGATGAGAGATGAGAACAGCCGTGGAATGGATTTGGTGGGGCACTTAAAGAATACAGTGTATTTGGTGTCAGAATAAACAGTTTGGGCAGGAAATAGGGAAGATACGAAGCAATGATTTATTACACCACTACTACTCCAGTCAAAGCAGGGCTGTCCTGACTCCTCTCATAGTTCTCAGCTGTGATGAAGGGATGTAGGGTGTTTGTGCTTGTGGCACTTCCTGAGATTAAGCATGAGAAATGAGACATAAACTTCTATAGAGATTGCATGTTAAGGGCAAAAATATCAGATCTTATGAATGAAAGGATGTAACTTATCTCACTGCTACTGAAATGGCACAGAGAAAAGCCATGCTGACCAGCCTTCCACATGGGGCATGCCCCACACCTGGCCTTTCTGTATGTACAGTGTGTGTTGCATGTGGCTGAATGCACTTGTGGCTTGCTCCCTGACTTTTAAGAGTTCCCAGGAGAGAATTCACTCCTGATAGACTACCCTCTGGCCTTGGGATTCCTCATACTGGGGGATAAGTGACTTGGAAATGCATAGTGGCATCCCTCTTAATAATTGCTTGCAACTTTTCCAATCAGGGCCAACAGTTCCCAGGAGGAGTAGTATTCCGGTGCTACAGCTGGAGGCTCTAAGGAGCTATGTAGATATTAGACTGAGGATTACTGAGGAAGTCTGTAAGTCAGGATGTGTAAATCAAGCTCAGCATGGGGAGTGATGTTGCCACTGAAGTTCTAGAAACTGCGGGTTGTCAGCAGTGGTGTCAGGCTGACCCCACCACAAACCCTGTGCCTGGAGGGCTGCTGTGGCTTTTCTGAGGTTTGGTACGTGAAATGAAACTCACTCACACTATGGATGCCAGGATGCCAAAGGTTGTCTTGGGTTGGTCTTACTGATGTCATGATTCTGCTCTTTGTCAACAAAATAACCTTTACTGACTCTAGAATAAGGCAACTGGTGCAGCAGGGGGAATGGGCATAGATGTTTTTCTTCTCTGATGAAGTCGTGCTTCTGTAACAACATTGGAGGGAGGAGTGGGAGGAAGTATTCCCCTCAGATAATGTCTGAGAAGCTTCATATTGTCTTTCTTTTTCTTGTCAGAGGAGAAAGAAAAATCCCTGCTCCTGCAGGAAAGGCATTAGTGTCTCAGGCCTGTGGGAGCACGGCAGGGCAGGTACTTCTGTAAAGACTTGAGTGCTTTTAAGTGGCTCCAATTATTTTTGAACAACAAGCAGAGTGCTCATTAGGCATTTCCCTTAAATGAAAATGATGACCTACAAGGTCATGGTAATTAAGAAACACAGTAACTCAGTGTGAAAAGGTTCTTTTAGTACAAACAGGGGCCCAATCCTGCATAACCCTGTGCTCACAATTAGTTGTATTAAGAATTTGCAGGACAGGGTCATTGCACAAATCAAAAATGCTGCAGGTCAGTTCAGTCTGACAGCAGTCACAGGCTCATTACTTGATCGTGAGTTGGATCTGCTTTTAGATAATACTGACTGGAGTGCTTTGGCTTACTGGGATCAGAAGCAGTGCCAATTTACCCTGTTGCGAAGAAAAGTTGACGTATTCCAAGACTTTTACTCGCTTTCCAGAGTTTGTCATTTGGTCTGGTGCAGTGCAAAATCATACACAGTGATGGCATTTTCCAGTTGAATCATCACATAACAGCCACAAGTCCCATTAGCTGCAGGAGTCTCTTAACTGTCAGACACTGTCTGACTCCAATTAGTACAGCACAGCCCAGGCTGCGGTATGAATCCCCTGTGAACCAGCTCAGACATGCTGAGTCTCACTTGTTCTTTCAATACATTTACTAGCTCTCATCAATGAGAGGAGCACTGCTCCACTGCTCCTCTCTCAGACTTTCTCAGCACAGCCCCTGTGTTCACGTGGGTAACCCTTCTGGCTGCTGGAACTGGGATACACGAGATCTCACAGCTGCATCCTGTTATCTTTACATGACATACCTCTCCTGTGACCAATACTGATGTACCCATATGCCCCATTACCTAATATCAGGAACCTAGGCAGTTCACAGGATTTGACACTTAGCATCCCAAATCTTTGGACCTTGAGAAGATTAAGTGTGCATACTCTTACCAGGATGTCAAAAGCTTAAAATCAATAGCCCTCTCAGGGAGTGTATAGGATCATTACAGTGACAGACCTCTATGAAAATGGAGGAAAATCCTCTGAAATAAGGATTTGACCCCAAAAAATTGCAGAAAATAAGCTTTTAATTACTTTTGTAAGGGGTTAAAAGGCTCATTTGGTAAATGCCTGTACACAACTGTGTGTCGTGATTTAGGCCGTAAATCAGCCACGCAGTTTGCTACATGGAGAATCGAAAGAATGCAACTCCCACAGGTTGAGATAAGAA